>CAUYQG010042382.1:75-56515 GCA_963574415.1 Tarsius wallacei
AGAAAACCCATCAGAGCAAAGATAAGGCTGTGGGCAGAGGTGTGGAGGAAGATGGTGCTAGGAAAAACTTTATGACTTGTGGGGTGGTGAGAGTGTAGGGTTTGAAGTCAGGAGACCTAGGCTCTGACTCCAGCTCTGATATGCACAGCTAGGCAAGCCATGTACCCTGTGTTTATGCCTATGAGCGCCTCTGAAAATTTGGAATAGTCACCCCTACCTGCAGCATCAGAGTTGCTGTGTAGATTAAACTGGGTTCTGTGTGTGAAAAATGCTTTGAGGCCAGGCTCGGTAGCTCAGCCTGTCATCGCGGCACTTTGGGAGGCCGAGGCAAGTGGATTGCCTGAACCCGCGTGTTCGAGACCCACCCGGGCAACTTGGCGAGACCTCGTCTCTACAATAAATCAAAAATTAGCCGGGTGTTGTGGCACATGCCTGTAGTTCCGGCTATTTGGAAGGCTGAGGCGGAAGGATCGCCGGAGCCCAGCAGGTGGAGGCTGCAGTGGCCAGGAGCATGCCACTGCACTCCAGCCTGGGCGACAGAATGAGATTCCAACTCAAAAAAAATTAAAGAAAAGAAAAATGCTTTGAAAACGGCAAATGTAGCACAAATGTTGTCATTCACTGTGTACATGAGTTTTAACTAATGATAACATTTTCCCAATTCTTTCAACTTGCTAAAGGCATTGAAATCTCAGTTAATTCATTTAGGAAGTGTGGGCTCTGGGTAAGGCTAGCCAGGGGTGGGGGTAGAAAGGAAGGAAGAAGATGGGGTTAGCAGAGGCCAGAGACAGAGGTGAGACCATGTGAGGGGCGCAGGGTGCAGAGGCCCAGAGTGAAAATCCAGGCCTTATTCAAGGGACCCCTGATGCCTGCTTCATTCCTGCCTCTCATCAGGCCTCCCATGGCCAGTTCTCCTTGGCCCACCTTACCTGCTATCTGGTCCGCAACACACGTGACCTTGGGTTATAATTCCTGCCGAGGGACACCTTTTTTTTTTTTGAGTTGGAGTCTCACTCTTGTCGCCCAGGCTGGAATGCAGTGGCATGCTCACGGCCACTGCAGCCTCGACCTGCTGGACTTAGGCGATCCTTCCGCCTCAGCTTTGCAAGTAGCTAGAACTACAGGCGCACACCACCACACCCGGCTAATTCTTGTGATTTATTGTAGATATAAAGTCTCACAAAGTTGTCCAGGCTGGTCTCGAACCCCCCGGGCTCAGGCAGTCCTCTCACCTCGGCCTCCCAAAGTGCTGGGATTGCAGGCTGAGCCACCACACCCAGACATTTTTTTTTTTTTTTGAGTCAGAGTCTCACTCTGTCACCCAGGCTGGAGTGCAGTGGCATGATCACGGCTACCGCAACCTTGACCTGCTGGGCTCAATCAGTTCTTCCACCTCAGCCTCCCGAGTAGTTGGGACTACAATGTACACCACCTTGCCCAGCTAAGTTTTTTATTTTATTTTTATTTTTTTTGTAGACAAGATCTCACCATGTTGCCCAGGCTGGTCTCGAACCCCTGGGCTCAGGCAGTCCTCTCACCTCTGCCTTCCAAAGTGCTGGGATGACAGGTGTGAGCCACTGCACTGAGCCAGAACATGGGTTTTTTTTTATCCCCTGATATTGAATGACCAGTGCGAGGGATGGGTCAAAGTCTTCTTTCTATCCGCAAAACTCTTCCGGAAGCCACCGCCTCCTATCGGAGCTTAATTCTCAAAGTATCCTCAAGAATCTTCCAAAGAGGCTGCCTCGCTGGTCTGCAGCCCAGAAGCACCCTGTCAGTCAACACTAAGACAACATGTGTGCATTTGCTCCTGGCAAAGACCAATGCTTTGCTTATGGAAATAATAGCCGCCATTTATCAAATGTCTTACACATGCAAGGCACTTGACACTGTCCCTGTTCCTGTAACAACCTGTAAAGCGAGTGATAATAGCCTTGCCTTCGAGATGACAGAATTTGGACTCAGAGTTGTTAAGTCATTTGTCCGGGATCACACAGCCTACACTGGCAGAGTGAGAACCTGAACCCTGAACCCATGCACACAGGACTCCAGATCCCAGGTGGGCTCTTCTCCGTGTCCCTGACGGCTGCTCCACTCACATCTCCTGGGCTCATGCCAAGGATTGTGCCACGCCAGGGTGTGTACATGTTTCGGGATTTACCATTTGGTGTGGGTTTTTTTGCGATGGCATGTGGGACAGGGTGGGGTACTGGTTCATCTTTTCAAGGTTGAAAAAATCACTGTAATGAAGTAAAAATCAGCCTCCTTGAGTTATGGATAGATGGTGCCCAGGACCCTGCGAGTGTCAGGCAGATGGAGAGATGGCTTTTATTCATTCATTCTCCAGAAAGTTCTGGAGAGGCTGTTTCTTTGGAAGCATTGTGTGTGATGCCGTAGGAGACAGAAGTGAATCGGCAGGATGGCCATCTCGGAGCCCCTGTTCCCTGGACGATCCCTGCTTGCTCCCTGGCTAGAGCAGAGCGGTCATGAGTCTCGCCAGTATGTTCTCTGAATCCTTGGGTTTGCTGGCATGTATTGGTTCTCGCCCACTTGAGTTTAACTTAGTTGTCATGTGTGTGTCCACATGATGATAGAGGGATGGTGGTGGTGACTGTAAATGCGTGCTCTCCCCTTTGCAGTCCTTGTATGGCGTGAAGATGGCGGGCCTTCCGAGTCACCAGGGACTTAACCGCAGGGCTCTTCGTCTGCTCACTTGGGCACTTGTGAGGACTCATTTCACCAGCGACTTTCTCTTTTCTGTCCCCCTTATAGTATCTGCAGATGAAATGGCCGCTCCTCGATGTCCCCTCCAGCGCCACAGTAAAGGACACAAGGTCACCGTCTCCTGCACACTTGGTAAGTCTGATCTGCCTTAAAGCCCCAAAGGGACACTTTGGCTGGCCTTGTCCCGTGTCACTTCCTCCCCTCAGCCTCCGTGAGGCTGAAGGGGTTGAACGGGGTCTCCTCAAGTCCTTCAGTGCGGTGAGGGAGGACTGATGGGCTGGGGTTAACACTTAGGCTGTGACATATGCACTCCTCAACACACACACACCTCCTCAAATGCTGTGATCGGAAACGCTGTCCCCCAAACCCTGCGGCCCTGGCTGTTGTTCGCCCTGGTTCCTCACGAAGCCTGTCTCATGTCCTTCCCTGCTGCCACCTGAATCCCCTGTCCCCTTCACATGGGCAAGGCTGGCCTTTCTCTCCTGGTGGAGCTCATCCAGCGTTATCTCTTCTTGAAGAGCCTCTTCTGAATAGGATTTGTTATAGGAAGCAATCCATTGCAATATGTGCAGGCCAGGCACGGCAGCTCACATCGTGATCCCATCACTTTGGGAGGCCAAAGTCGGAGGATCGCTTGAGGCCGGGAGTTCAAGACCGAGCCTGGGCAACATAGCAAGACCTCGACGTCACCAGAAATCTTAAAAATTAGCTGAGTGTGGTGGTGAGCACCTGTAGTCCCAGCTACTTAGCAAGCTGAGGCGGAAGGATCTCCTGAGCCCCGGATCAAGGCTGCGGTGAGCCATGACCATGCCACCGCACTCCAACCTGGGCACCAGAGACCTGACTCAAAAAGAAAAAAAAAAGCACAACTGAGCCTTTCCTGTGAGGCTCTGTGGCAACACCAGGCCAAAAAAAGCACTGGCTGGTCCTGGGAGGCAGGGGCAATGGCGTCCAGCAGGTCCTCTCTCTCCCTCAGGACGTGCCACGGACTGGAGTCCAAAGCACATAAGAGACGAATGCTGCTGGAATGGGACCTTGCATGCCACTTTCCTGGGCTTTTCTTGAGATCGCGTGTCAACACTTGTCTTAAGCCTCACTCCCCCACAAGCTAACGGGTGTTCCCCATGGTCCAGTGAAGTCTCCGCCTCAGGGAATGCAGCTAGAAGGACTTGCATCTGGCGTGGCCTGTCCACGTCACAGGCCTAGGGCTTCACTTTACCTCCCTGCACCACGTCTAAGGCATCGGGCTTGCCAAATGTTTATTAAAACTTTTGCATGGAAAATCTTAAAGATATACAAAGTAGAGAGGATCAGGTGGTGTTCCCTTCACCCGTCATCCCTTCCCACCACACCGAGTTTTAAAGCAAATCTCAGGCATGATTTCATTGTGTGAAACACCGATCATCCTTTCTCATTAAAAGCTTCAAGTCAGCCGGGCTTAGTGGCTCAGTCTGTCATCCCAGCACTTTGGGAGACCCAGGCGAGTGAATTGCCTGAGTCCGTGGGTTCGAGACCTACCTGGGCAACTTGGCGAGACCTCGTCTCTACAATTCATCAAAAATTAACCTGGCATGGTAGCACGTGCCTGTAGTTCCAGCTATTTGGAAGGCTGAGGCGGAAAGTTCGCTGGAGCCCAGCAGGTCGAGGCTGCAGTAGCCAGGAGTGTGCCACTGCACTCCAGTCTGGGCGACAGAGTGAGACTCCAACTCTTAAAAACAAAAAAACAAAAAAAACTTTCGCATGGAAAATCTTAAAGATATACACAGAGGGGATCACATGGTGTTCCCTATAGCCATTGTCCCCTCCCACCACACCGAGTTTTAAAGCAAATCTCAGGTATGATTTCATTGTGTGATACACTGATCATCCTTGCTCATTAAAAGCTTAGAGTCTAGTTGAAGACAAGGAAGAGATGCATACACAGATGCCTAACATCACTGTGAGCCTGTGACTGCCAGTAGCCCCAAGACTCACGGGTGGAGCCCTGGGTGGTCCACAATGGGCGCCATGCACAGCTCTCGGATGACTGTTGCAGCCGTCCAGCAGCGGGGCAGGTGAGGATGGCTAAAGACGGAACAGTGTGTTGGGACCGGCCATCCAGGATGTGCTGTCTCAAGAGGCGCAGATCCCTGGCAGCAATTCCGTGGCTGGTCACCAAGGCATCAGCAGCCATTGGACAAGCATCCCAGGAACAAGCCAGAGTGGTGACTCCCACCTCCTGGATCCCATTTGGGATTGCCAAGCATGAAGTGCGGGTGCCCTCTAGTGGTGCGAGTCAGCCATGGTGGATGTTCGACACCCAGCTTGGCCCCACCCCTCCAAGTCCAGCTGTCTGTCTCTAAGGGTGTCAGATCTAAGGATATGATTTCCCTTTAAAAACGAATACTAATCCAACTCAAAATAAATAAATAAATAAATAAGGTGGGTTCAGTGGCTCAGCCTGTCATCCCAGCACTTTGGGAGGCCGAGGTGAGTGGATTGCCTGAGCCCACGGGTTCGAGACTAGCCTGGGCAACTTGGCGAGACCTCGTCTCTACAATAAAATAAAAAATAGCCGGGTGTGGTAATATGCGCCTATAGTTCCGGCTACTTGGAAGGCTGAGGCGGAAGGATCGCCGGAGCCCAGCAGGTAGACGTTGGGGTAGCCGTGAGTGTGTGTGCCCCTGCACTCCAGCCTGGGCGAATGAGTGAGACTCCAACTCAAAAAACTGTAATACATGACCAAGCACAGTGGCTCACGCCTGTAATGCTAGCACTTTGGGAAGCCGAGACAAGAGGGTTGCTTGAGGCCAGGAGTTCAAGACAGCGTAGGCAGCATTGCAAAACCTCATCTCTCCAAAAATAAATTAGCCTGGCATGGTAGCACACGCCTGTAGTCCCTGCTACTCCAGAGGCTGACGCGGAAGGATCGCCTGAACCTAGGAGGTCAAGGCTGCGGTGAGCCATGATTGTGCCACTGCACTCCAGCCTGGGCAACAGTGAAACCCTGACTCAAAAAAACAAAACAAAAAATAAACACTACCACATGTCCTCTGCTTGCCCCATCCTTCCTGTTGTGCAGAACAATCCATCTCTGAAAAATAAGCGCCCCTGTGTTCACCTGCCTTCTCCCATGGGCATCATCCTGTTTTCCTCCTGATGTTTGCCACCCACCTTTTCACACTTCTGTTACATAGTTTATTCTGCCAATCCTTTCAGCCTGTTCAGCTCTCCAGTTGCCGTCAGATAACTAACTCTGACCGTTTTTCTGCCTTTTCTCTGTGCAGCCGACATCTGATGGTAGTCGCTACACCCTCTGCTCATGTAACCCTTTTTGTTGGTTTCAAGGTGCAGTGTTAATATATAGGATCGCTTCTTTGTCCTTTCTAAGCTACTAAACGCTTTTCCTTGGATAAATCAGCTACTCATCGTCATTTATTCTCCATGTAAGTGACAGAAAAATTATATGACCTCCCCAAATGCTTTTTTTTTCCCTTTGAGTTGGAGTCTCACTCTGTCACCCAGACTGGAGTGCAGTGGCCGGGAGCAGGGCTCCCTGCTGGGCTCCGGCGATCCTTCCGCCTCAGCCTTCCAAGTAGCTGGAACTACAGGCGCGCGCTACCATGTCCAGCTCCCAAACTCTTAAGAAGGTCCTACATCCTGGCCGGGCTCGGTGGCTCAGCCTGTAATCCCAGCGCTTTGGGAGGCCAAGGTGAGTGGATTGCCTGAGCCCGTGGGTTCAAGACCCGCCTGGGCAACTTGGCGAGACCTCATCTTTACAATAAATCAAAAAACTAGCCGGGCGTGGTAGTGCGCGCCTGTAGTTCCAGCTACTTGGAAGGCTGAGGCGGAAGGATCGCCGGAGCCCAGCAGGTCGAGGCTGCGGTGGCCGGGAGCGGCCACTGCACTCCAGTTTGGGCGACATAGTGAGACTCAAACTCAAAAAAAAAAAAAAAAAATGACCCATTGACGGATTAGTGGCATGACAACCACAACTAGTGGGGCAATGAAAGGAAAAGAGCAATTGGCCGGCTATTTTATATATATGAAGACAATCATTCAACTTGAATTTTATTTACTCCTCCTTTTCCTGCACAATTTACCAGACCTGGTTGGTTATTTTCTTAACAGATAGGCATAGACATAGTCTCCACCAAGTTTGCTTTAAGATCAAATTTTAGATATTAGTGAGTCAAGAAAAACTTATTCATTGAACACTCATGAGTGCTATGAAAAGGGGCTAAAGATTTTAGGAAATATGATTAGTCAATAAATTAGTCATGGCCACGCTCCCTATTATTCAAAAGTGGGTATAAAACAGTTGCATATAAATAAAAACCAAGAACACTGCAAGGAAGAAATAATAATGAAATTTAAATTTAGAGGAAATGTTAGTGATCTGGTAATTAATTTACAGTCAAATTTAGGCATTCCATACAAAATAGTCTAGACCTGATCATCAAGCATGTGCAGAATTATAAATCATAAATTATAGACCTACTTATAAATTAACACATTAATAGAAAGAAGGTAGCTGAGAATAAAAGCACGAAGGATATGAAACTCATCCTACCATTTACAAAATCCTTGACTTTGTGATGTGAACAATATCCACAATATAAAATATTTAAGAATTTTTTATTTTCCAAATAAAGTGTCAACTGGGTGACATCAGAAAAAATATAAATTGATACAAAAATATTTTTGTGAACTAATTGAAAAAAACTGCTAAATTTGAAAATTTCTACTCTACTGATTGATTCTTGGAAATTTGATCATTTAATTAATCATTGGAAAACTGCTTTTTATCTTATTATTATTAGATGATTCATTCTTGCTGTTTTTGTCCACATACCAGGAACATACTACATTCTGAGGTGTTCAGTTTTTTCTTAAGCTAAAAGATTCCTCTCTATTTCTTCTACTTTGTGGTCTCAGTTCTATTCCTGTATATATATATGTATATATATTTTTTTCTTTTTTTTAAGTTGTGGGGTACAGTTAAGGGATAAGTATACAGATATTCATTGTGCAGGTACCTTTGTTGATGAGGTGTGCCCCCCTTTCCCCAGACAGATATTGACTACCGTTAATCCCACCTCCCTTCCCCTCCCTGCCCCCCCCCCATGGTTTCCTGCCACTGTCAATCCTTTTCTTATAGTATTACAGTAGTTGTTCAAGGTCCACTTATGAATGAGAACATGTGATGCTCTGATCCTTGTTTCTGTGAGAGATCTTTCAGTATTATAAACTCTAATTCCATCCGGGTTGCTGCAAAATTCATGATTTTGTTCTTTTTTATGGTGATTCCTAAAAGCTCTAAAAATTGACCTTACATATGACCCCACAATACCCCTACTGGGACTATACCCTGAAGAACTCAAATCACTCAGTTATATTCCTAATGATGGGGTGGTGATGACTACATTTGTCTGTGCCCTCGAATAGCATCTAATCTACAGAATAGAATATAAGCAATGACTTTATGAAGAATCAAGTAGTGTTTTAGAAATTTATGTGGACTTTTGGCTGCAAAAATGTTTTGTGGGAGATCGCGTACATTTTATTGGAGGGTACCTGAGATACCACATGTCCAGGAGTGCAAAGGACCACCATATAAAAGGAAAAAATTACCAGTCCCTACAAGACCTTTTGAAGTTTTGCCAGTCATTCATACAAAATGGAGTGGGAAGACTATTTATGCTATTTGAATCAAGAACCAATTTATCTTTTATATATGACACATATTTTTTGCACTGTTTTAGTTTACAATGAATTTTCCAGAAAAACAACTATAAGGTAAATTTAAATAACATACTTTGTTGTTTGGAATTTTACCAAAAGATAATCATGTAATAAACAGCTAAACAATGTCACTCTTGTGTTTGTGAAAGTATTTCCAAGCTTCACTTTTCTATATTTGTTGTTACCAAATTCATATTTATTATGTGTTAGTGTCATCTTCTGAAAACTCTATTATATCTCATATGTTTCTATGCTTTTTAAAATTTGTAAATGTATTGAGATTTTAAAAATTGAAAATGGAGGTAGAAACCCGCAGTTTATTTATGTTTCACTAGTTAGAAATATTCTCTGATAATTGTTTCTAAAAATAGCTACTATATTTTAATCATTTATAAAATAAGATGAAGATCACTCTGTTTATCCCCCTGTGTATATTGACTTAATGATGCCTGCAAGACCTAGATTTCAAACGATGTGAAGAAAGATTCAGATGGAGGAAGTATGTGCACAGTGCTTCCAATTTTTCTTTAGTGGAACAACATTCATTAAAAATTTAATTTAATTAACTTTAAGAATTTATGAGAATTAGATACTAGTTATGAAATGTGAATCAGCCATCGTAGTTCTCAATTTGGAGCTTTACCATCAATCCATTAAAATCGTTGATCCTTTTGTATTCACAAGTAAAAAGAGCTATGCCTGACTTAAATTAGCTTTCTCTTTTCTTTGAAAAATAACAAAACCTAGAATGTAGTGTTCAAATAAAATTGACCCCATGAAAATCTCCTAAGGTTTGTCAGGAAACATTTTTAGCCACTTTCAACAGGATTCAACTGCCCCTCTTACAGGTCCTTTTATATAATAATCAATATATGCATAGAGAATTGGTACCAATTCTCTTATTTCAAGCCAGCAAGAAAAACAGATCAATAAATCATGAACTTTCTTTGCTTCTTCTTTCAACTTTAACAAAACAATTATTCCAACAACTAAGCCAGCAGCCAATATTGTGATAAAACTGTTTCTAAGTTCAGAATGTTCTGAGATTGAGACAGACCCCAGAGTTTATTTATTTCTAAGTACTAAGTGAGAAATATATTATAACTGGTATTCTTGCACTTCCATCTAACATCAGGGAATGATGCATTTTTCCCATCAAAAAACATTATGATAAATAGCAGGTGAAAATAAGGCATTTGCATCATTCATTTCTTCTTTAAAGAGACTGTGTATAGTAATAGAAATCGTATTAATTGTATTGTTTATAATCTAGATAGGCCAGTAGAATTTAGTAAACATGATTAATTACCTCATGAATCTGGTTTATGAATATGGAAAATTTTTCTCTATTATAAAGGGTAATGCAAATAAATATGATACAGCTTGCTTTCAACAATGCTTAACCATATTGAGAAAACCATTTCTTTTCTTTGAGATTCACTTGGGCTAAACATAATAGGTGGTATTTGATTAAATTGTCTAAATTTGTTTCCCCTTTAATAAACTATTAAAGTCTCTGTGCAGGTTGAAATTCAGCTAAGTTCAATTTGGTTGATTCTTGATTAGTTGATTAAAACTTCTAGATTGAATGAATTGATATTTGTTGTATCTTTCTTTTGGAAAAAGACATACAAAGATTAATTATCAAGTAAGCAAGAGACACAAAAATTGGACAGATGGTTAATATAATGCATATGAAAAACATGACTTTATATGACCTCTCCATCAAAACCATAATTGAGCAACATATGAATAACCAGTGATGAATTTCTAAGTATGGTAAAGGAAGACCTAGATAAAAGAAACTGATTCATAAAAGGACTAGAGATTTTAGTAGATAACAAGACCAGTACTCATTAACAGGTGACATGTTTAAAAGAGCAAAGAAAGGTCTTGGGTACACTTGTGAATATACCATGTCTGGGTTAATATAAACAATATAACATTCTCTCTGCTAAAAAAGATGATTTCTAAAATATGCTTATCTTAGGGTGTCAGAGTTATAGAGGAATTTGAATAAAAACTGGAGTAGTAGGTGATCAATGTTATGAAAAATACAGACATGTTGATGAATTTTAACTCAATGTTATGTCAAACTTTTTACTTGTTTACATTTTCTTGTAATAAAATATATTACCATGTGAAGTAATTAACAATTTTTGATGTAAAATAATATTAACACCTTGTTAGCAATGCTTAAAAAGAAAAAAAATTCTCATATAAGCAAAAATTTGGAGTAGGGGACCAATGAAATGCTTCCAAATCTGATTCTATGTGAAACTAAGCTAAAGATAAATGCTTATAGAATCTAGGATAATGAAAATGAAACTGCCCTCTGTATGAGTATTGTGTAGTGTAAATCATCATTTCTTATCCAGTATCCTGGCCACTTGGGAACATAGCCTGAGTTAGAAAACAATACTTTTGTTGAACTCATACTATAAGTGGCCTGATTTATCACCTGCCCACTATTTGTTTCATAGAACATGTCAAGCAGAAGTGAGACTAGGTACACGTTTCTCACTCATTTTTCAAGAATTTCATTCTATTAGTGCCCTAGTGTAGGAAACTAATATCATTAGAGAAGAAAAAAAAATGCTCTATTTTTCTTCAAGTCTAAGCAACGTCCTAGTATTTTCCCTGGCTGAAAGTAATGTCATACTCTCAATCATCTAAGGGATAATATTGAGAAGATTTTGCTTAAAACTGTGAGTTTTAGAAATGTATTGGAATTTTTTTTTGGATTTTTTTTTTCCATTTTGGGGGTGGAATCTAGAGAATATTTTCATCTGTTCTGCTTAAATATTTTCCTTGTATTAAAATATTCATATTATTTGTTTAAGTTCCCAACTCTATGAAAAGGATTATGTAAATGAATATGTGGCCTATTTATAGTAGAAAGTAGTCCCTTATGGTTTAGTCCCTCTCACAATTCACTTATGTAATAAAAAAAAAATCCTTGCAGGAAATGTGATGCTGACTCACCTTTCAAAATAATCTGTAAACAGACAAACTTGTTTTCTTTGTGTGGCAATAATATTTTGATAAAAATCTCCTTTTGTCAAAACACAAGTCAGTTTTTGTAAACTTGTGTATATGTATTTTGTTTTATTGATGTTTTACGTATGGAAATGACCTAGATTTTTTTAAAATTTCTCTGATTTTAGTTTTCTTGCTATCTTCACATTAAGCAAACAAATTAGTTAAATGCAAAGTAATACTATTAGAGGAAATGTTTCAAGAATGTCTGTGAAATTGCATTTTAATACCCATTAGACATGGTTCCTCTTCTCGATAGCCCTCTCTCTGTCATTGAAAATGAAATTCTGCAGCATTAAGCAAAAAATATATTCTAAATAAAGCTTGATTTTCAATCACTGAGCTAACTCTACCTCAAATAAACAACAGAACACAATTAAAGAGAAGTAAACTCTTCAGCTTGACCTAGTAACTATTTCAGTGCTTTTCTTTGTATTTTGAAAGTTTCGGTAAGGAACATAAGATTTGAGCAGAACCTGATTTGGGGAATCTGAATAAAGTGACTGACCAGAAAATGTTAAGGGGCTACAGAGAAGTACTAGTCTCTGGGAGATGAAAGGGATGGAGAGACAAGTCAGTAGGAAAACCTTTCCCTACATGCAGGAGCATAAGCAGAAATGGAAAAGCCTGCCTTCTGTGTAAAGTAGCCTGGTGTAGGATCACTATCTCAGCAACCCGGTAAAAAGTTGCCTTCCCTTAGAGACCTTTTCATGCGCCCAGTTTCAAAGAGGCACTGTAAACTAACAGCAAGAACCCTGATCAGACAAATGTGAAGCATGTTCACTGTGTACAAATTATCAACTTGTCTGAGTCTGGTGAGACAAAACACATTCACAAGTTATAGGAAGCAGATTTATTTCTTACAGATAAATAGCAAAGGACAACAGAAGGCTAGGATTCCCCAGGCTAACAAAAACTGCCCAGGATGGATGGAGTCTCTACTGTGCATACCCCAATTACACCACAGCTGAGGGACCCTGCAAGGCAGCCCACTAAGAATTATATACCTCAGGGTCACGTGAAACACTGGACTAAAGTGTTGAAGGACATTCTGCGTCTGGGCCATTTCAGACACTTCCTCCTTATTTCAGGATGTTATATTCATAGAACACTCTAGTTATTCTTGAGACCTACAAGCAAAAAGGAAGCGGGGAAATGGGTCTGCCCGAGGCCACCCAGAGAACTGTCCTGCAACAAGGAATCATCATTTTGTAGGTAGCAGAATGGCCCCTAACTAGCTCCAGGAAGACTCATGGGCCCTTTTAGCAACTTTGTCATGATACAACAAAATGGGTTTGTGGTAATACAATCCCATTACAATCCAGAAGGCAAAAATTTATTAACATATGCACAATTATCTCTAGGAAATAATGAATTTATAATTATCCATTCTCATGGTTTTATATGCAGTCTGCATTTGATATAGAGGATGCAGGGTAAAGGTCCTCAGTATTTTATAACTGTAGACAGTCATGACTATTTGGATGATCTTTCCATGACTCAGTTCATTCTGCTTCAAAAAGGCTCCCTCCCTCTGATGAACAAATTACCAGTTCAGTTGAGAAACGTGGGTTAAACTCAAACAGAATTTGTCAAAAATTCTGTAGAGAAGATATATTCTTTTTTTTTTTTTTTTTTGAGTTGGAGTCTCACTCTGTTGCCCAGACTGGAGTGCAGTGGCGGCTCCCGGCCACCACAGCCTCGACCTGCTGGGGCTCCAGCAATCCTCCCGCCTCAGCCTTCCAAGTAGCTGGAACTACAGGCATGCGCTACCACGCCCGGCTAAGTTTGAGAAGATATATTCTATATAGCACACAGAGATTGAGACTTGCCCAGTTTAGTATAAGCTGCCTACAACTGGATAATTTCTTTGGGAAATGTTTTGTTGTTATTGTTGTTGTTGTTGTTTGCTGTTGTTTTGCTTTGTTTTGATTTTGTTTTTGTTTTCACAAATGTTGAACAGGACATCAGCAACTATTTATAAAAACCAGTCTAAAAAAATAAAACCGTGGGGGTAATCTTTGTCAGATTTAAAGATACACCCAAAACACACTTGATTGGGTCATTAAAATGACTTATTCATGTGCCCAACCCTCTGCACAAAACCCCCAAAAGATAGTAAATTATCTGGGAGAGACAATTTTATAATGTTTAAAGCTTATGCTAGATATGATGTAGTGCCAAAACTACAGATATTTTTCAGATGTTTAGATGCCTATATAACAAGAATTTTAAAATGGTATTGAACAATATTATAGGACTATTTTAAGAATGGCTACCTCTGTGAGAAAGGTTAAGAGGAACTTTGGAAATACATATCAATGTTTCAATGAACAGCTGCATGCTCACAAGTATTTTGTAAGTGGGGATCTGCATATTAAATTACTGAGCTCCCACAGTAAAGCAAGAGAAACATCCAAGATATGCATATTGATTCTGGAAACACTGAAACAGCAAGCAGGAGAGAGGAGGGGACTATTACAACAACCAGTATATCAATCTCCGTCAGAGAAAATGCTAACAGGAGCTATCTCTTACTTGATGTAGTAGTAAAAGCATGGCCCTCCAAAGACAGTAGGTCCAGGCACAAATCCTGTGGGAGAATAGGCAGAAGGTAGGAGCTTGATCCCTAGGCCATCCTCTTCCAAGCGATAGTTAGTTGCACAAGCTGTAGAGTTGGTGATAAAAAAAAAATGCAATGAAAAATCTTATGCTACTTTAGAAGGTGAAGGTAAGTCAGATAAAGTTTTTCCAATTGATGGAAGATAGAGGCAAGGATAAAATAGGGCAAAAACTTAAAATTTTTGCTCTTATTTGTAGCTTGGTTTTATGGTCTGGCTGGTTGTGATTCTCAGATAAGTGGGTTCATTGTCAGGGCCATAGGGAAAATTTAGTCTTGAAAATTATTTGATGAGAACTTCAAAACTTAATGTTACAGAAATTTTCAGTGATTATGTCAAGATATATTGTACCTATTGCTAGACATGAATTATTCAGGGACATATATGTAGTATATATACTAATCTTCTTTGCTTTCTAGTTGCCTTGAGGTCAGCCCAATTGCCCCTGATTTATCTAGGTACACAGTATCCACAACGTTTAAGCATCATGAACCTGTTGCCTAATGATACTAAAAAGGCATGTAACTGTATACTACTAGATATCAATTTCACCACTAAACTTTGATTTTGACAATCATACATCCACCTTCAACACACACATATATTGCCTCTGGTGACTGAGTTTCTATTAGAACCCACCCACCAGACAAGATCCTTGAATTTCAGAGATTGAAAGTGTTGAAAAGGAGGGTCTCCCCATCACCCAGTCCAGGAGTGAACAAGTTGAAGGTGCATGACACTTCTAAATGAAGAATATAGCCCTGTACATTAGTTAGCTTCGTGCTGACCATGGTCACAGATAAGCCCCAGTATATTCGTGTTTTAACAGATAAAATTTATTTCTTATTCTTATGAAGTCCAACATAGAGTTACATAATAGAACTGGTTTACATCAGATTACAAAAATTAAGTAAATTTTCAGAAATGGTGGGAACCAATTTTTAATCATAATCATTATTTAAAAATAAATTATACACTTACAGTGAAATAAATTATATCAAAAATAAAGCTAATTAATAATTAAAATTCACCACATTCTAATAATATTACTATTATCTCTGCTCTAGAGGTTATTAACTTCTATTGTATCTATAGAGTAGACAGTCTACCAAATGGTAGGACATGTACATCTCTTCCTAAATCTGCATTCAGTGCTGAGATCTAAGCATGCATATGATCCAATTTAAAAGGTATCAAAGGCCATATATGTACTAAATATTTTTTCACATAATATTGGTCTCCATCTTTCTATCTTCTAATATCCAATTCCTTGCAATCTGCACCCCAGTGATTAGGTCAATATTATCATGTTCAGGTTTGAGTTGGCAACACCGCATTCTAACTAATTTACATATTAGGGTAACACCAGGTACGATAACCCCAAGACTTCAGTGACTTAATAAGTTTGAATTTTATTTCTGGCTCACATATATCCACAAGTGAGTGTTGTTAATCTTCTCCAAGTCACTCCTTTCATCCTCATGCTCAATCATCTTGAAACCTGGCTTCCAAATTTCCACCAGGGGCCCATCATATGCAGCCAGAATAGGAAAAAAGCAAAGGGGATTGAAAGGTACCTAAAGAAACCTAGAAGAAACTTAGCTTATTCTTAGTTTAGTCTTTTTGCCTCAGCATAACCATTAGAAAGCCATCAGACAATCTACTACAAAACAAGCAGCAGCCTATTCCATCCCCCCTCAGCAAATCCCCTTCAGATGCAAGACCAGGACAACCCAACCATTCATGGTTAGCATAATAATCTCTAGTAAACTTTTAGGTTCCTTGTCAAGGCCGAAGACCAAAGATCATCCTTTGGCTGTCCAAAGTCATAAAAGTAATAATACGACCAGCTTTGATCAAGGAGTTTGTGAGTTGCAAATGTCTGAGCTTGTGAATTGCAAATGTCTAACAAGTCTCTTGCAGGAACCACCCTCCTCCAGGGTTAACCTAATCAGCCCTTTGTGACCTACTTGATAAACCCCACCATGGCAGCAATCATGTGACTAACCCACCCATCTGCCTGTTGTCCCTCACCTGACATCAGTACTGCACTTGCTTGCTGCTTTGTGATGACGTGGAGCAGACCACCACTCAATTACCTTAATGATCTTCCCCCATCTAGGGAAATGGTTAAAAGGACTCAACAACAAGCAACCGCGGCCATTGCCTTGCTAGACTCTGGCGTGGCAATGTGCTCTTTGAGCTATGGCTATCGCCATGCTTCCTGCCTTTGGTACCCTCCCCCACCTTGGGGAGGTAAATCTTCTCTCTCCCATCTCTTTCTCTAATTTACTTTTAAATAAACTTTTCTTTCTCTGTCTCTCTGTGTGTTGCAATTCTTTGCATTTACTCAGATATCTGGGTTGCCAGCGTGGCACCTCTGGCTTGCTGGCTCCAGCGGTGCTGCACCTCTCTGCACCTCTCCTCTCTCTCTATCTATCCACTGTCATGCTATCCGGCACCTAACAGGGATCATGTGGAAATGATCTATGGGCCAGACCTAAGGGTGGCACACACCACTTCTGCTGTCTTTCTGTTAACTAGAACATAATCACTCTCCACATGGATACTGGGAAATAGAGACCGGGTGTGTGCATAGTCAAAAAACAACACAGGTCTAGTGATAAGCAAGGAAATCTGTGCACACCCTCAGATGTGTAAACTCAAAGTCACACCTGCTAAGTTTATTACCTTGAGTCTTTTAACCAGTATCTCATCTGACATCACCCAAGCCAAGTCAAATGGGCTCTGCATATGTAAAGGCCATCCTCATTTCACACTAAGGAAATTGAGCCCAAAGAGGTGAAGTAACTCACAACAAAGTTGAACTGTCAGAGCCAAGGCAGAGCTTGAACTGATAAACATTTTGGTTAAAGTGATATCTACTCTATGTCAGCTTACTCTCCTCCCTCCTTACCCAAGGATACTGAAGGTAATTTTTTTTTTTTTTGAATTGGAGTCTCACTCTTGTCACCCAGGCTGAAGTGCAGTGGCACGCTCATGGCCACGGCCACCACAGCCTCAACCTGCTGAGCTTAGGAGATCCTTCTTCCTCAGCCTTCCAAGTAACTGAAACTATAGACTCATGCCACCACACCTGGCTAGTTTTTTTGTAAATTACTGTAGAGACGAGATCTCACCAAGTTGCTGAGGCTGGTCTCGAACCCCCTGCCTCAGGCAATCCTCTCTCCTCAGCCTCCCAAAGTGCTGAGATTACAGGCTGAGCCACCGCACTCAGCCACTGAGGGTAATCTTGACCTAGCCCTGGATTTTAACAGCTACCCTGGAATAATGGCTATTCTGTTTTTGGTTAAAATTCTCAAAGGTGGCTCAGGACTCCTTGAAAACTCTCTTCCAGTGGGAAAAGCTCTCAAGACCTAAGACAATGTAGGAAGAAACCAGTAGAGATACCAAAAATTATTTAGTTATCTCTTTCCTGTAGATAGTATCCTACATTATAAAATTTTTACATTAATTTGTTTTGGATGGTATTACCAATGATAAAAATGATATCTTTACATTGACCTAAATTTGCTTCCATTTAATTTTTATACATTATCTCCCAACTGAACTCTAGGGAAGAATTATTATGAAGTATTCTTCATCCAAGTTACAAAGTTTTCAAATGGTCATCACATCCTAATCTTCTTTTCTACATGAAATAATTGTAGAACCTTTACCTCTGTGTTCTGGATCCTTCATCTTCCTCAATACCCTCTGAACATACGGTACCTAGAAGGTAATTTAATTTCCCAGGTTTGCTCTGAGCAATAGATCAGGAGTGCTCTCTAATATGGAATGTATAAACTCCTTTATTTACTTTTCTCCCATTGTTTTTCCCTCCAGAAAATAATGGCTCTTTTTTATAGGATTATTATTACTATTTCAATATTATAATAAACAATATTTCAACCTCCTTTCTCATTATATATTTTGTCCCCAATTCTGTCTTCTTTTCACTATCTGTACACCATCATTCACGGTAATGAGTTCTATTTTTACTCATGAAGTTATTAAATCAGCTCTTGTTGTCTCTAAGTTTGCATTTCAATCATAATTCCCTATCCTCAATACTCCAAGTAATTCCATTTGTGCATCATAATCAGTATGCATTTAATATTTCTTTGGTTTTTACCACTATCAGTTAACCATAATTTTAACTAACCAGTACTTCCTTAATTAAAAAGTACAAGAAAATAATTTTTCTTAATCTTTAGCAACATCAATATCAGCATATTTGATTATGAATAACAATATATTTAAAGATAGAGATGACTTCCTGATTTAATACTCGATTCAATTTCCTCTCTAGACCCAGGAGGGAGTTATTTAAGAGATCCCAATTAGGAATGATTTGAATTAATTGAAACAACATAATGTACACACTGCATTGCATTCCCAATTAAGTTAGAAAGAGATAGAAGATATTCTGCTGACAGCGTGTCTTTATTGGGCTAATCGTCATTATTTACGTATCATCAATTCTTTATCTAACATCAAGTATTTTGTTTCTTCAGAACACACATATGCATTATTAAGAAACAAAAATATGAATGAATAATAGATTGATTTAGTAAATAGGAATATGATTGGTAAATACAGCATAAACTGGTGAATCCTCAAGAACCAGAATCTTTGCTTCAGTATGTATGTATGAATTAGATGTCAACACAATGTATGATTTAGATGATCCCCTGGGGCCCACCCTGATCTCAGATAAGAGCTAAATTCAAGGGTCTTGATTAATCTCCATTTGATACTAAAGTTAAAATGTACCATGAAGCAGAGCAAATAGAGGTTCTTACAGTGTTTAGAATATTCATACAATTAAATTATTTTCAGAGGAAAAAAGCTTTCATAATGACATTTTTGAATAGTGAATATTCTTTTAGTAATATAATTATTGTTTCTTAATCTTAAAAAGATTATGAATAGGATTATTATTACTATTTCAAAAGATTAGCTTGAAAGTTTAGCTCCAAACTGTTAAAATATTTTTAAATATCCTTTTTATTGTATTTAGTCTCAAGTTTTGCTGTTTAATTTTTTTGTGTAATACAAACAAACAAACATGATTTGAATTCACAACATCATTGCTTTGAATCCCAGATCTAGTTATTCTTGTGTGACAATGTATACGCCATTTTTCTTGCATGATTCTCAACTTACTCAGGCAATCAGCTAAGAAAACATTTTTCCCAACAAATGTTATTTGCTTAGAAAATTCGTGTGTATGTGTTCATGTACATGTGTGCAGAGATGTGGTAGGAAGAGAGAGATTGTTATTTTGTTTGGGATCAAAATAAGTTCTTCCATGGCATGTTCTTTGCACAAAGGCAAATCCCTATACATAAGTGGTAGAACACTTTAAAAGGACACTGTGGTTTTATAGGATAATTGTTAACAAATAATTTAATTTAGTAATATGTACTTACTTCATGTACATAGAATTTGACTAATTCCTCTTCTACATGACCTCTCTGATTGAAGTTAATTCCAAATTCTAACTGAGACAATTGTTAAATTGTAACTAATACAATGTTAACTCAAGAAATTAAAACCAAAAATCAATATATATTTCTAAAGCAGAGAAAGTCTTCCTGTATCCCAAAAGCTATTATAGTTTCATTCAAGTAGTTTTGTGAAGCAAGTACCCAGACCAATGAAATCTAATTTCCTGAGGATTAAAGAAGAGAAGTGATAAGATATCTCTGATGTTAGGTAAAGAAATTCTGAAGATAGCACATTTATCCTGTTAAATTACTCATAAACACATGTGCACATGGTTTCAGGCCAGGAGAGCCACTGACATTTTCTTCCTTTGGGAGCCATGGGAGTGTGGGAAATTCAAGAGCCCACCCTGTCATCTTAAAGCCTTTCAAGAAAAACTCTGAGGCCGGGCTCGGTGGCTCAGCCTGTCATCCCAGCACTTTGGAAGACCGAGGCCAGTGGATTGCCTGGGCCCACGTGTTCGAAACCAGCCTGGGTAACTTGGCGAGACCTCATCTCTATAATAAATAAAAAATTAGTTGGGTTCGGTAGAGCGCGCCTGTAGTTCTTGGAAGGCTGAGACAGAAGGATGTCAGAGCCCAGCAGGTCGATGCTGGGGTGACCTTGAGTGTGCCACTGCTCTCCAGCCTGGGCAAAGGGGCGAGACTCCAACTTAAAAAAAAACCAAACTAAAAAGAAAAGAAAGCACTCCATAGGTGCTCTCACTTCAAGATAAAGTTAAACTAACATCATAGGTCAATACTTGCCAGCCAAGAAATCTAAAGAAAACTTATAATTATCACTAATAGGAATCCACACTGTTTTTTAACCTAAAAACACAGGGAGAATGCTACTGTAGCATGGCTTAACATTGCATCCATTTTGAACAAATGGACAATATATGAATATAAGTGTCTATAACCTAAAAGAAAAGCGCATTTACAAATTAATAGTATCAGAAGTATCAGTAGAAAATTAGTTGTCAGTTTACTAGAAATATCAGTTGTTTCAGAGACGGTTTTATGTTATAATCAGTTTAAAAAAGAACATTATTGCTATCATAAACCATTAAAGGTGGTTTATAACCAGGGGGGGAAAATCCTTTAAAATCCCTCACTGCTACAATTCACAAGCCATTTCTACAATTCACAACTCGTTTGTTAGAGTCTTAACCGCCCTCAGCTTTGCCTTGGGCCATTAACTAACAAACCAATCATTAACTGCTAGTAATGACCATTTTCCCAAAGATTATTGCTTAATTGAACTCTTGTGCAGTACCCATTATTTTCTGCAATGTCAAAATAACTATGCATTACTACATTTTTCTGTAATAAAAGCACCTCCTGAAATAAACAATATGAATGTCAGAGAATTAAATTGTTCATTGTGCGCACTATTTAAAATACATTACTTTAATGAACAATTTTGATGTTTCAAGGGAATGTTCTCATTTTTTCATTCTCCTGAGCATATCCATCATGTAACTTCGATGCAGAATTAATGTGTATTTTTCTTCAGTAATATACACAATGTCAAGACATTTATATTAGTAAACTGTGTTATATATTCATCTGGGTAAGGCGCATTTGATTATTAGTATTCTACTCCTGAGAAACAAGGCAGGGTTGCTTGTCTGTTGCCATGGAAATAAATTAGGAAGGATAACCTGCCTACTTATCAATTTTTATTAATGCAATCAGCCTACCTGCTTAACCCATAAGTAACAATACCACATCTAAACTAAGCCAGTAAAGCACTGTAACTCTAGGGGTGCCAGTTAAAGTAAATAGGATAGAAAATTGCTGAAATAAAAAGTCTGAGTTACGTGTCATAATTCTGATGTGCCCCATTAATATTACAGGGTGTTGCCATTGAGAGGGCTTTAATGGTGGAATTGCCATCAACTAACATTTATTGAGAGGAGAGGCAACTGAGACAAGGAGTCAAGAGGGATATATTAAAACACACTTGGCCTCCTACTGTGTTGAAGCATTTTATAGGTGTATGTTTTAAAATTCATAATGAAAGGAATCCCAATCCAATGCTAGCCCAATAAAGGTGAAAAATATAGAATGTGTTTGATTGGGATTATTTAATATGTGCTGGAATAAAGTTTGCCTTCCTATGATCTAAGAAGAACAAAGCTTACTAAGCCAATCAATATCAAATTATAAGGTCAAAAAAATAGTTAACCTGTAAAATATAATATACTCACTTTTACGAACTCCAGATCCGTATTTATTCATTACTGTAAGTCCAACTAGACTTAGAAATAATTGATATTTTCTCCCTCTAATTCAGACTGACTTGATCCTCGGTGCCTACAGAAGATACGATGCAAGTAAATGTAAGTGTAAATGTGACTCGTAAATACGTCTAAGAAAAATGTTGCTTATTTTTCTGTTTCTTTTTACAAATGATTATGTTGTGATACAACGTGTGTACCATGTGATTTATCCATTTAATGCATAAAATTCATTTTTGTGGTATTTTCATAAACATGCACAATTATCATTAAAGTTATTAAATATTTTCATCACCTCAAAAAGAAACTCCATACTCTTTAGTTAACATTGCCTTTCCCCCCAAACCTAAGCAAACACTATTATGGATTGTGTCTTTGCTACTCTGGACATTTCACATAAATGGAACCATATAATATGTATTATTTTGTGTGACTGGCTTCTTTCACCTGGTATAATGTTTTCAACTTCATTCATTTTATATAGCATATGTCAGTGTTCCATTGTAGGGATGTATCATATTTTGTACATCCATCCATCAATTGATGACTATTTGGATTTTTTCATCTTTTGGTTATTATAAATAATGCTGCTATAAACATTCAAGAACAAGTTTTTTTTATGTGGATATAAAGTTTTCACTTCTTCTATGTATATAACATCCTAATAGGTGGGAACTGCTATTCCATTGAGGTTTTAATTTGCATTTTCCTGATGACTAATGATATGCCATACTTTCAGATGTTTATTGACCTGTTGTATATTGTAACATGATAACCCCCAAATCTGAGAGGGCTTGTGCATAATGTTTACCTGTTCCAAAGAAGTCACCCAGAGGTACAGCAGGGAAAAATGTTGTTTCTTCAGACTTAAGGAGGCACTGATCACAGAAGGTCAGTGAAGAATCCTCAAGAATTTGCACCTCAGGGCAGTATAGAAGCAATTGTATAACCAAGCAAATTAATCAGTCAAATTGCTATACAATGTGTATAATTACATTGATTAAGAGTGACAGCTACATTGTTTTCAGCTTTGCCTAGTCACCTGCATCCCATGACTCATCACTGGGAATACACATACCTGTCAGAGACCAGCCTTGGCCAGAGGCCACTCCCTGAGGGACCAGGAAATGTTCATGTCTGGACAGCACCTCACATATATCTTCCATGAGAAAATTTCTCTTCTGATCTTTTACTCATTTTTCAGTGGATTATTTGACTCTTTGTTGTTGAGTTATAAGAGTTTTAAATATATTGTAGATGATACTTTCTTATCATATATATGATTTGTAAACATTTTCTCCCATTTTGTGAGCTGTTTTCTCTCTTTCTTGATAATATCTGTTGAAATACAAGGTTTATTTTTAATTCTGATAAAGTCTAGCTTACCTATTTTTTTCATCTGTTGCTCTTGCTTTTGTTTCATTTCTAAGAATCCACTGCCAAGCCTAAGGTCACAAATATTTTCCTTCTGTTTCCTTTTAAAAGTCTTATTGTTTAGCTCTTACATTTAGGTCATAGATTAGTTGCAGTTAATTTTGATATACGATATGTGGTAAGAGTCCAACTTCATTCATTATTTTGAATGTAACTGTTTAGTTTTCTTCTTATTATTACAATTTTTTTTTGTTTGTTTGTTTGTTTGTTTTAGAAACAGTACCTTGCGTGTTGCCTAGGCTGGTCTCAAACTCTTGGCCTCAAGTGATTCTCCTGTCTCATGCTTCTAAAATGTTGGAATTCCAAGTATGAACAGCAACAGCTGGCTAGTACCACTTGATGAAAGACTTTTTCTCTATTAAATAGTCTTGGTACCTTTTTAGTAAATCGTTTGAACATAGACATATGGGTTTATTTCTAACCCTCAGTTCTATTCCTTTGATCTATATGTCTATCCTCATGACATTACCACAATGTCTTGACTACTGTTGCTATGTAGTAAATTTTGAAATTGGGAAATGAAAGTCATTCTATTTTATTCTTTCATAAATACTTTTGTTTATTCTGGGTTTCTTACAATTTCACATAAATTTTAGAATCAGTTTGTCAATTTCTACAAAAAATTGTATTGGGATTCTGACAGTGATTGGGTTGAATCTGCAAATCAAATTGGGGAATATTGTCATTTTAACAATATTAAATTTTATGATCCATGAACATTGGATATATTCTCTTTTATCTAGATTTCTTTTACTTCTTGAATGCTATTTTGGAATTTTCAGAGTGAAAGGGTAAACTGAGGCAAGGTGGGCCACTGCCTCAGGAAAAACGCAAAGAAGAAAGAAACAAAGTTTATTATCCACTTTTCAAAGTCAGAAAGGGGCCACACTCAATGAGTGTGGCCTCAAAGGCTGAGAGGCTGGGTATATTGAAGGCTATTAGGGCTAAGGGAAAAGACTGGAGGTTGTATTCTTTGATGCAGATTAACAAGGAAGTCACAAAAATCTTGTTTCTGGGCATCCCCAGGCAGAGGTGGGCTGGAGGATGGTTACAGAAGACTGCAAACAATACATCATTGCAGGAAACATAGATGCCTAGAAAATTAGGGCTAGACTTGCTTAAAGGGCTTGAAATAATTACCATGCCCTAACCCTGGGTGGCCGGTTTTACTTCTTGCTAATGATTAAGAGGTAAAAGAAACCTGGTTAGCAGAAAGACTCAGGAATACATGGCAGGGCTAAGGCTGATACATAATGGCTGCACTACTGTTAAGATTATCTTACCAAGTTTTTCTATTCTAAAATTCTTGGGGTTCCTACCTTTCACAGAGTATGTTTTGTACCATGTTTGTTTAATTTATTTCTAAAAATTTCATTCATTTTAATGCTAATATGAATAAAATTTTATCGACTTCATTATTAAATTGTTCAATGCAAGTATGGAGAAATGCAGTTTAATTTTTTATATTGATCTTTTTCTTGCAATCTTGTTGAACTCTCCTATTCTAATAGTTTCTTGGTGAACGTCTTAAGATTTTCTATATTTAAAAAAAGCATGTCATCTGTGATTAGAGACAGTTTTATACCAATCTGAATGCCTTATATTTCTTTTTGTTACCTAATTAATTTCCTGGCTAGAAACTCCAGTCCAAGATTAAACCAAAGTTTAAGTTAGAGTAAACATCATTGTCTCTTTCTCAATCTTACGGGAAATGCATTTAGTTTTTTGTCATCACGTATAATATGATCTGCAGATTTTTAATGAATGCCCTTTATAAAGTTGAGATAGTTCTCATTCAGTCCTAGCTTAATCAGTACTTTTTTTTTTTAACCAAGAAAAGGTGTTCAATTTGGTTTAATTTTTTTTCTTTTTATCGAGATACTCTTATTACATTTTTAAAAATTTGATTGATCAGTTGATGCTTCTTGTTAAATCAACCTAGTTTAGGAGGGGATCAGTGGCTCAGCCTGTAATCCCATCAATTTGGGAGGTCCAGGTGAGTAGATTGCCTGAGCCTGCAAGTTCGAGAACAACCCAGACAAGTTGGTGAGACCTCATCTCTACAATAAATCAAAAAAATTACCCAGGCGTGGTAGCACATGCCTGTAGTTCCAGCTACTTGGAAGGCTGAGGCAGATGGATCACCAGAGCCCAGCAGGTCAACACTGGGGTGGCCATGAGCGTGCCACTGCACTCCAACCTGGGCAACGGAGTGAGACTCTGACTCAAAAAAAAAAAAAAAAAGAAATCAACCTAGCTTCTCTGGGATAAATTCCTCTTGATCACAGTGTGTGATTCTTTTTATATATTGCTAGATTTGGTTCCTTAGTATTATGTTGATGTTTTGTGTTCATATTTTAAAGAGATATTAGTCAATAGTTTTTTTTTTAAATTTACTTAACAAATAAAGAATGTACATATTCAGGGTATAAAATGTAATAATTTGATTTTGTGTGTGTGTGTGTACATTGCATAATGATTACCACCATCAAATTAATTAACATACCCATCATGACCCATGGCATGCATGAAAACCTCATAAATTTTTTTTTATCTTTTAATCAAAAGTTTGTACACTTTGAGTGACATCTTCCCATTTTCCCTACATCCCAGTTCCTGGCAACCACTATTCTACTCTCTGCCTCTATGAGTACAAGTGCTTTTTTAAGATTTCATGTGTAAGTGAGATCATCACACAGCACTTGTCTTTCTGTGTCTGACTTATTTCACTTAGTCTAACGTCCTCTAGCTTCATCCAAATTGCCATGAATGGTAGGATTTTCTTATTTTGATTGATGAATAATATTCTATTGTAGATATATAGATATGTAACATTCTATATAATCTCACATTTTCTTTACTTATTCATTTGTCAGTGAACATTTAAGTTGTTTCTGTATTTGGCCTATTGTGAATAATGTTGAAATGAACAAGAGTGCAGATGTCTCTTTGAGCTATTGATTTTATTCCCTTGGATGTATGAGGGAGGACCCACAAAACCCGGAATTTATTTATTAAAAATTGTGTATTTATTTTTGCATTCTTAAACTTCAGTCACCTTTGAAGTACTCTCCATTTGATGCAATACATCTACTGAGATACTTTTTTCACTGCTCAAAACAGTTTTTGAACTCATCAATTTTGATGTCTTTTAGTGTTTCCGCCATTTTTTGTTTCATCTCTTTCACATCAGCAAAATATTTTCCTTTGAGGACGTTTTTCATCTGGGAAAACAAAGAAAAAGTGTCTCCGGATGAGATCCAGTTAATAAGGAGGGTGGGAGCATAGGGATCATGCTGTTTTTGGTCAAAAACTGCTGAACTCTTAGTGCGGTGTGTTCAGGTGCAATTGTAAATCATCCATCATAAAAAAAGCCTGGGCAACTTGGCGAGACCTCATCTCTACAATAAATCAAAAAACAGCCGGGCGTGGTAGCGTGCGTCTATAATTCCGGTTACTTGGAAGGCTGAGGCGGAAGGACTGCCAGAGCCTAGCAGGTCGAGGCTGGGTGACAGAGTGAGACACCAACTCAAAAAAAAAAAAAAAAGAATTCACCAGAAAGTGTTTTTCTAATTATGACAATAAAAGCTTCCAGAAGTAGGTGACAGTTGAGATGGACTTGAGAAGGGGTAGAATTTTGAACTTGGAGACAGGAGAGGAAATTCTAAGCTGAGGAAGTGCCAGGAACAAAGATTCTGAAGCTGAAAGACAGAGGACATTCTGAGACTGGCCAGTGAATTGATTTGACTGGATTTTTCAAAGGAATAGTAAATTGAAATGGCAGGTTCAGGTTAGACTGTGGATGGGCTTGAATGCTAGGATAAACTGTTTTATGTTTCAGAAAGTAGAAACCTAAAGAAGACATTTGAGCTAGCAAATGGCTTAATTAAAATGGAATAAGAAGGGTTGGGGGAAAAAAGAGGCAGAGTTCAAAAGAAGAATTCACAGAACAATACACAACTTAGTGCTCCACTCCAGAGGTGAGGGTCTAACGACCTGACCAATTCTTTGCCTCTTCTTTCATTTTTCTTCTAGAAAATGAACTTCTGGAACTGTTCTTTCTTTCTTTTTTTGGGGGGGGGTTGGAGTTTCACTCTGTCACCCATGCTGAAGTGCAGTGGCACACTCATGGACTCATGGCCATCCTAGCATCGACCTGCTGGGCTCCGGCAATCCTTCTGCCTCAGACTTCCAAGTAGCCAGAACTACAGGCACATGCTACCACCCCCAGCTAATTTTTTATCTATTATAGAGATAAGGTCTTGCCAAGTTGCCCAGGCTGGTCTCAAACCTGTGGGCTGAGGCAATCCTCTCACCTTAGCCTCCTAACGTGCTGGGATTACAGACTTGAGCCACTGCGCCCAACTGGAACTGTTCTTTCTTGGTGAGTCACACACAACATAGGCATCCATTGCACACAAAGTCCTGTGTACACTGATTCTGCAGAGAGACAAGTAGTTTGGGGCTTAAGCAAGCAGCTCCAGGGATGATATTGCTTACTAGACTGCAATTCTACTTCCACCCTTACTAACTGTGATATTGAATACACATCCTGAGTCTCAGTGTCTTTATTCTGTGAAGCGAAATATTTATATGTTAACTACATCATTGTTCTGTGTTAAAGATTGTACAAAATTAATGTATGAAAACACTTAAAACTGAGACTGACAGAGCAGGCCTTCAATAAATGTTGGCATTCAATAAATGAATGCAATTGGAGGCCATTATTCTCAGTTAAATAACTCAAAGTCAAATTCTCACTTATAAGTGGGCTCTAAACAATGAGTATATGTGTACATATAGAGTGGAATAATAGACATTGGAGGCTACAAAAGTGTGGAAGGGTGGGATGGGAGTGAGGTTTGAAAAATTACCTTTTGGGTGCATTGTTCACTATTCAGGTGAGGAGTACACTAAAAACTCAATCTCTGCTTGATGCAATATATGCAAACAAGAAATCTGTACTTATACCTACTAAATACATTTAAAAAATAAATGTTTAATGTTTATTCTCTTTGTTATACAAGTGATTATCTTATTAAGTGTCACTCTCCACCAAAAACCTAGTGAGCTTCAAGTCAATCAGCTTTATATTCACTAGGATATCTGAGAAAAGCAACTTTCTAGGCGTGGCTGTGAGTGTCCTAAGACCCACAATTCACTGTGGTTGATGCACAAAATTAACCTCAATTGCAATCTTTGATTAAACTCCCAATCTACTGCAGTCACTAGAAAAACTGTCAGTAGTTTGCTTATGGAGTGCTATGAAAGAAAGAGCAATGGACTTCTGCCAAGTCTTGGTTCTACCAAAAAAAAAAAAAAAAAAAAGCTGTGCAACTGTGGACAAGACACTCCAGCTTCACAGTTTGAAGTATCTTGCTAGTAAAATTAGGGAGTTGACATGAAGACTATCTAAGATGCCTTTCAGGCTGGCCTATGTTTCTACTGCTTTTCTTTTTAGACTATGTTTAGAGAATATAAGGAACAAGACAAACAAAATGAGGTGCAAGGGCAGGTGTGGTGGCTCATGCCTGTAATTCCAGCACTTTGTGAGGCTAAGGCAAGAGGATTTCTTGAGGCCAGGAGTTTGACACTAGCTTAGGCAACAGAGCAAGACTTTGTCTCAAAAAATAAGAATAATAACAATGAGATGCTCATGGAATACCTTTTTCAGTGAAAGTATAAACAAACATACATGCACATCCGCATACACACACACGTGCATATTGTGGGCCTTACTCTCTGTTTAATATATTGCTTATTGCAAAAAGTTAAAGTTGTTTCTTGTTCTTTGTGTGTCAATGTTAAGTGACATTGATTGTACACATTTTGGTAAATAGACTTTCTGATCTTTTTGGCTTTTCACTTTAAATAAATACAGGTTTGCATGAGAATGGATTACATTTGTCATATTTCTTCTTGGTCTGGCAAAACAACTGAAGGGTAAGAAAAATGCAGAATATATTTCTCTCCCTCAGAAACGATGCAAAGAGAGCTGTGAGCTAAGACATATACAATGCTTTTATAAATAGGATAAGCATACATGAAACCTAAAACCAATAATAGATAAAACCAAACTGAAAATTTATCCTAAACATTATCTAAATAACTGCAAGAGAGAACAAATACCACCCTGTTGTCTCTGTTATCACAAAGACTTATGTGTTGCAGGTACTCAAATCCTCCCAGCATTTATCCCACCTTAGACATTCACCTGGATCTAGAATTTGACAAATGCCATCACTGCCTTACAGGAGGATGAGTTACATCAGGATGGGGACTCGTTCTTTGGTTTAAAAACCTTCACATTAAACTGAAATCTGGATAGAGTCAGACTGCTAGATAGAGAGGTGACTTTCAAACTGCTCAATCATCTGTGAGTGTCCTATGTCCTATGCTGCTCTTCCAAGTACTACTTCTGACTTCTTGTCTCCTAAAGTATCTCATTCCATAGTAACCCAGAGCTGCTCATCAGAGGATCTTTTCTCATCCTGGGCAGAGTTCATATTCATGTCTCCTTCAATGGTCATAATTTCACACACCAGAACTGCAAAGAACAAATCAAATTTATCTTCCACATGATATAATATCATATATTGGAAGCAAATGACCTGAACTTTTTAACTTTTCTTTTGCCCTGGACCTTGAGGAGTCCCAGCAGATGGGGATAAAAAGGACTTCTGCTATGGGAGGCATGTCAGAAGTTAGAAAAAGGGCCAATTCTGGGGTGGCATAGATTCACAGATAAATAACTCATATCTCAAAAAGCAGATAACTTAATTCATAAAATGAGGGTTTATTTGCTATTTGTTATTGTATCTCCTTTATACATGTGTCATTAAATAGTCTAGCCTTGTCTCATTTTTGCTACAGAGTATTAAAGGAAGGCAATGTGTCATTTTGGTCATTAAAGCATTACAGAGAGAAGAACAATACACTAGAAGGCTTCACTGATTTTGCCATAATTCACCAGACACCGTGAGAAGAAAGGAATATCAGCAAGTGGATGGTGGGATGTGCTGGTCATGTGCCTCTCCCACTCCAAGGTAATTCTTCCAGGGCCAAAATCTTAAGTTGTGACAATTTTCCTATACAGGTAGATCATGGTTTTTGTTTGTTTGTTTGTTTTGCTTTTCCAAAGGATGTTTGGTTAAGGTGTACAATATACAAGAATACTCAACTTCCACCTTCCCAGTGAACTAAACAATATAAAAATTTCTGGGCACTCATTATGACAAGGTTATCAAGCAGAAATGTTCAAATGTACATACAAATAGAATGAGAGAGAGAGAAAGAGAGAGAGAGAAAGAAATAGGAGAAAAGAAAGAATCATTTATGGTCCAACTTACTACAAGGTTAAGTCCACATATATAATCTTTCCCCTTTAAGTGAAAATTTCCTTCACATTTTGTGCCTAATAACATGTTCCAAATCAGGGGGATCCCAAGAAGTCTGGAAAGACAAGTTGTGGGGAGCTTGGCAAGATAAATGCTGACTGTCTTTCCACTTGCTGCCTTTTGAAGGGTCAAGAGCCAGTACTGTGTTTTTGCAAAGAAGAAGATGCCTATGGTTTGAATTCCTAGTTCACCCCCATTGTTTTTCTCTCATTGTATTAAATTCTTCTCTTCTCAATCAAAGATTGATTTATAGCAATGAAGTCCTATTTGGAAGTGTCGATGACTGTGGGAAGTGTGAATTGGCAGAAATTGCTTATTTTTCTCTTACCACTTCATTGGATATAGGAATAGAGGCCCCCCAAAAGTGGGATGTTACTGGAAGGAAATGCTGCAATGCCACAGTGAGGTATCAGGTTGACTGGCTGGCTAACATTAGGAGTGTGGGCAAGAGAGTAAGAAGATCAGAGACAAGGTGGTAGGTGAGCGACTTTTGGACTCTTGGCTATGAATAACCTGCTTCTCCAGTATGCTCAGGTGATGATCATGACTGTGACCATTGCAGAGCCTCTTTTAGTGGAAGGTGGAGGCAGAGCGAGACACCTGCTGTGCTTCCTTGTATACTGCTTTCCATACCATCCACCAGCCAGAGAGCACAAAGGATCTGGGGCTCCTGCAGGTGATTGAAAAGAGGAGCCACTTTTAAAGCATTTCACTTTAAACGTACATTTCCTTCTGTTTACATCTGCATATATCTTCCTACTGATGTGGCAGCTTAAATGCTTTATTTACTTTTTAAAGCTCTGCAATTGGCTTTTAAGTTGTGGTTACAGCTCCTGTCCTTTTCCAGATGCGATCCAATTGTACACAAACACATAAACAATTAAAATGGTGAGATGAGGTGGGGAAAAGGGCAATAAAAATGGTCAGAGTCAATTAAACCAGTGAAATAAAAAAAAAAATTAAACTGTGGAATGGTGTACACAATAACCCATATTTTATTATTTTCCCCTTACAACATTGTAAAAAATACATAAGCCCTTGATGTATGTATGTTTCCTTGAGAAAGGTGCTCTATGGCTCAGAGGCGGATTGGCGGCATGTGATGTGGGCAGCTGTAAGGTAACAACATGTTTTCCCATAAAAAGCAGAGGAAATAGGCACATAAATTCCATATAAACTGTCAGTGTGTCAGCTATGCTAACACTAGGGAAGCTGGCGCCCTGGAGCTACACTAACTTATGCACCTTCATTTTTCAAACCCACACTTCTTGAATTCACAAAGCTAAGCTGCAATCTGACTACTTTTTTTTGCTTCTTCTCCCATCTAGCAGCTTCCCCCTTCCCACTCACTTAGACACTTCTTGTTTTAAGAAAGTAAAGACATGGGCCAGGAGTAAAAAAAAGAGAGAGTGTATTTAGAAGTGATCCTTACATAGTGTGGCCATCTTGGGTCAAAGTAGTTCTTTCTGGGCTCTTTGTGTTGATTGACAAATCTTGCTGAATTAAATCTGAAGAACTTCATGGTGCCAAGTTTATAGCTAAACTTCAAGAGCACAGAGGGGGCTGAAAGTTCTTTCCTCTCTTCCTCTCCCTCCCCCTCCACTTCCCTCTCCTCTATCCTTTTCCCTTTCCCTTTCTTTTATTCTCCTCTCTCCTGTTTCTTCTTCTTCTGCCACTTATTGGTCCATTGGGGATGACTTCTGTGATGTAAAATAAACTTTGACTTGTTTAAGAGTATTACACAGGAGGTAAAAACATTTTTGCCTTGCCAATAACTCAGTGTATAAAAGACTTAATATTACAAATCTGAATTCAAGGTCATTTATTAAAGTGATGTAGCACCAAAGCCCCTCCATGTCCTTCCTTGAACAGTATAGGTTTCCTGGGATGTACGTGGTTGTGGCATCCAATTCTTTTTTTATATATACTCTTTTGTCTGAAACATTTTCAATAGCCATTTTATAAAATTCTAACATGGTCCTATTGCCGAAACTCAAAATTTTCTTTATGTCACGACAGCTGACATTGTGTTTAATTTTTAAAAAATGCAGGTTCTCTGTGTCTAAGACCCTGACTTTCTATTTGAATAAGTTTCCTGAGCTCCCTGGATCTAAGTTTCTTTATCAGCCCGCCGTGGATCAACATCTTTATCATATGGCATCATAAGGCTGTTGTGATTATTCAGTGAAATACTAAAGGGAAATAACACATATCGAAAAGTTTCATATGATCTTCAGATATGAGAAATTACTGAGTCTTTGACAAATTCTGAGCTCAGAATAAAAAATTCTTTTCTTCTTTAAATGCAAAGTTTAAGGGTTCTACAATTTAAAATATGTACAGCATGGTGTGTCTCTCACCTAGAATTTTGGCAAAGTTAAAGTGATGAAAAATAAAACAAGCAAACAAATCAAAACCAAAAAAAAAAAAAAAAAACCCTGGCAATAAATAAATAAATAAATAAATAGACTAAAGCAAAAAGGTGATCCCATAGCAGTTATTTTTGTGTATCAGCAATGTGGTGACTTTCAAGTATATCTTTTACACTGATATGGAAACAATCCTTGATCAAATTATGTGCCTTGGCTCAGCCCAGATTGACTCTTGCTATGGTTTGACTATTCATAAAATTCTATACTTCTTTTTTTTTCTTTATACTAGTCAAAATCAATATCAGGCAATGGCAGACATCCAAGGAAAAACTATGAAAGACTGCCAGCAAAATTATTTAGATACAAGACCTAATTGCTTATTAATCACTTTGTATCACAAGATTCTGATTAACATTGGTTTCATTTTCATGCTTACTGAGAAACTAAAACACAAAGATGCTATTGGCCCATTTGTGGATATCTGAAAGAAGGAACTGCACTAGAATTTTACTTTAATTTTAGACTATGGGTAATTTTATTTATAGTTTATCTTGGCATGCATTTCCAAGGTCTTTTGCACATTTAAGCTGCTCATTCATTATTCTGGAACCAATTAAGTTAAGAGAGAGGTATGGTGTTTACCAACATAATTCAAGATTAGAATGATAATAATAACCTTTGGAGTTAACAAAAAATAAAGCTGAGAGGCTTATTACTGAATCCCAGTGATCTGCCTATCTTTCTCTGCATTACTCAACACTCCATTTTAATCTACTTGTGAAACCAGGAAGCCACTTTCTTACTCTTAGAGTCAGCTTTGTGTATGGGACCTCTCCTGTTCTCTAAAGTCATATCTTATTCTGCCATAGGACCAACATGGCTTAAATTTCATCATCTAGATACATTGCTCTCTGCAGTAACCTCACTATTGTACTCACCGTAATCTACCACATTATTAATGCCAGATTTTCCTATTAGTTTTTAAACTGTTCTTTTACACACTGGGTAGTTTGCCAACAAATTGTTACAATCAAAATCATCAAAAGCCTAAAGGTTATTTTAAACACAGTGTGAGCAATGCTGGTCTCATTTCACCATTTATTTTGTTGAATCATTATCGGTATGCATTGTGTGAACTTATTGTGTGCATTTTTTATGCTGCTGGAATGGCATTATATTTTTAACGATCCCTTTTTAATATGAATGTCCTAAAAAAATCATTAAACCTAGGGTTTAACAAGGACTGTGCAAGCTTCACCTATCGCCTCTGCTTGTGTCAGATATTGTTGAGTGATAACTTTGGGAACCTAATATATTTGGAAATCTTGGTTTCTATTTCTTTCAGAGCTATAATGCATACTAAAGGATGCCATAAAAGAACATTTTCCTTGCAGTAAGCGTTCTCTGCCTCATATTCTCTAGTAGTCAGATAACCAAAGAGCTCAGGCATAGACTAACCTTCTTTATAAATGTCAAAAGAAAAGTAGGCATATGGTACCCATTTTAAGAAAACTTTTAAGTCGTTGAAAATTGGATTCAAAACCTATCATAAAAACCAAAGTCATGTTCTTACCAATATTGTTGGTTATGGATATACACTCCAGCTATAGCCATGTCAATTCTAGCTAAAATTGTATTAGGGTTTACAAACTAAGTAAAATTGTCGTGGGTCAATATGAATGAATTTTAATGAAAAAAAAAGGCAAAACAAGCAAACAAAAACACTTAGAATTGGAATAAGAAAATATGAAGTGTGAACATTTGTCACTTTGATAAATATGTTGTGTAACACAATAAATTCACTTTTCCAAGAGATAAAGAGGAGTGATAGGAAAAATTGACATCTCATTTTGATTATCTAAAATGCTCCTTAGCCAGCCAATTATGGTGGTTCACACCTGTAATCTCAGCACTTTGAGAGGCTGATGAAGGAGGATTGTTTGAGCCAAGGATTTTGAGACCAGCCTGGGCAACGCAGGGAGACCTCATCTCTACAAAAATTCAGAAAATTAGCTCGGCCTGATGGTGTACACCTGTAGCCTCAGTTATGTGGGAGGCTGAAACTGAAGGATTGCCTGACCCCAGGAGGTCAAGGCCGCAGTGAGCACTGATTGCACCACTGCATTCTAGTCTGGGAGACAGAGTGATACTCTGACTCCATAAGTACATAAATAAAATAAAACTCTCTTAGTTTGTAGTACCCTTCATAGATATCTTGTTCAGGTATCCCGGGAAATAAACTGATCTCATGGGATGTAATAAAGCCCTAATTGCTGGGGTCAGAATAAATTTAGGTTTATTATTATAAAGGTAAGTTGTGTAGGATAGAAAGGAAAGAATAGTGCAATTCAGCCAACAGGCATGTCACTCATCCTTCTTCTCTATTCAGTCTTCCAGCCATTGATTTAAATGAAGCAAATATTTGTTGGGCATTTATTATGTGCCATGCCCTTTAAGTATCTTTCATCACACCAGTAAACAAGACAAACATGGTCTCTATCCACAGGAAACTTACCATTTTGCAAAGTGAATTTTTCCACTTGATGGGCAATGTAATCAGACATAAACATATTAGGGATATAAGAATTCTTCCAGTCATGCCGTAATCACACTTTATAGCTAGATGTGTGAAGACTGGAATCTCTTAGGACTTGCTTTTCAAGTTGTGTTATGTCATACAAAACTGCAATCCAACCCAGGCCTACCAATCAGAGTGGAAAAGGTAGTAGATGGTAGAGAGAGAGAGACAACAATTTTCCTTAGTGGTTCTGATGTACTGTGTGAGAAATGCTGCTTGATTTGGAAGCACTAGTGAGAACTAGTCAGACATATCTATTCAAGTGATAAAGGGTAAGGCTTCTTGCATAGTCTCCATAGGAGGGTAAGAGAAATGAATTGGGAGGGCAGTAAAATGTGATTTAGGGTGAACAAGCCATAGGTACTAGTTTAACGTGAGTATGGTACCAGGGACAGAGGATTGAGCAAAGGAGTTATAAAAGGTTATAGCTGCAAGTTTCTCCCAAGAAATACAGATGCTATGTCTATTTGTATTAAGAATTCATTAAACCTCATCTTGTAACTGAACTTGCTGACAAATTCCTCTTTCCTGACAATGGACTGGAAACCAAGATGGCTTGAGTCTTCCTAAAGTGCTCCTTGTTGATAGAGTTCATTCAAAAATTAAAGTCTGGAAAGATGAGGCTTCAGCTGACCACTTATTGTACTTTACATCTTCACCATATGAGAGATGGCTCTCAAGTCTGATTAGAGAGGACATTTGGACTGTGGCAGTGGTAAGAAGGCTATTGAGAGAGTAATTCTAGTGTCAAGTGTCAAGTGCTGGTTTCAGAGTCACAGATCTGGTTTAAATTGCAGTTCTAAAACTAAGACTTGGTGAAAGTTAATCTTACTAACCTTAGTTTCTTCAACTAAAAATCAAAAATAAAAATAAAAACATGGGGAAATTTCTACTTCATGTGGTTCTGAGAGTCTTAAGACTTTTTTTTAGTAAGGTTGTTGTTATAAAGTAAATGGTAACTATCATTAAGCCACTCCCCTTTCTATTAATAAAATGTATCCTTTAGGTGAGTGTTATGCACAAATTAGTCCAATAGATTATTGGTGAATTGAATGGTCAAGATAACCTCGCTCTTACATACTTTTAATAGCATGTACTAACATAATCACATTTCTTGTTGGCTAACAGGTAATAGAGACATATACTTCAACCACTTTAAAAATGGATGTACTTGTTGATAAAAAGAAGTGTCCTCTGGCAGAGTAGGTGCCATCAGTTTGTAAATCATCAAAGAATGGAGCTGGATAGAATGCTTGATGGGATTCTCATGACATTATCATATAGATTACAACATAAAGCAGCGTTGAATATATCTGAAGAAGTGTTTCAGAATTTACATAATGAATTAAAATAAAGAGGCAGATTTAGGTCTGAATCCTCTAACCAACATTCATCTATAGCAGGGTCATGATCTTCACTGAGTTTCATCTGCATTGAACGGACATGATATGTCTTGTCAATGTGTTAATGGAGAAAGAATACCTAAAGTCTAGAAATAACTGAATGTTCTTAACCTTTAGAAGAGTAGATGCCATGGAAGGGGCACAGTTATTCAACTGTCTCTAAATTCAATAAAATTTCAGATATATTAGGTAAGCTGTATAGCCTGGCCACTGGTCAGATAATAGAATGAAAAAACAAAAAAGTCAGATCTTAACAATACTAAACATTTCCTTTCGAAAGTACCTCCCTTCCCAGACAGCCATGGAGTGGTCTTGTGCACCCTTCCAGATTCCCTTCGTGGATTTCCAAGTAAGCTCTTCCCTCCCCAGAAATATTGGTCACATTTTTCCTGATCTTTAAATCCTGTCAAAAAGTATCTAGCTTATAAGATAAGTTTTATGCCTACCCCAAACTGAAGTTGTTAATGTACTGAGATGTCTCTCTACAGGGAGAATGTTTGCTTTTGAATGTGTCTCATGCTGGGATTACTAATACATGGACTTCTGACTGCAGGGAAACATGCTTTTGCAGATTATTTAGGGATGTGGGTGTGTTTCTAGTGCCTCTCATAATATATAGCCACCTTGTCATTCAATCTATAGAACTAGACTTAATTTTGAGATAAGATATGACTTGGATAATCTGCTTTTTATTCTATGGAGGGGGAGGCCACGAGTGATTTCTTCTTTGATGAGATGCTTCCTTTTGGTAAAGTAATTGCTCTACTATGAGTACAGGGTTGGTTTTACCTCTTAGATGGAGAAGAATCTGGCTAGAAGGCACATGTAATGGATACACCTGAGATCCAGGAAGGGGTGACTTCAATCAAAATGGTTATACTGACTCTAAAGGGGAAAACCCAGGCATAAATGAGCACTAGTCAGAATCCATTTATGGCTACTTCTTAAGCCCAAATATCAGTGGGAGTGTCTCCCAGATGAAAAATTTAAAAAAAAAGAATGGAGTTAGGGAGGAAAAAGGAGTAATAAGAGCCTCCTAGAAGGGACTGGGGTTTGGTGTCATTGAAGACTTTTGTACTTGGTTTATGCTGTGGTTACAGTGGTAAGACTTTATCATCTCTTTCATTTTCATGAATCATTTCCTTGGTGATCTGATGGTTATAGTCAGTGCCTAAATAAAAATTTAATATTCTCTTCACTTGGAGCTCATCAAATGTATAATTTTTCAGATTTGGTTTCATGCAATTGTAATATATTGGTAAGGAACACTCTACACACAATTCACAATAAGTCTGCATAGCTCATACATTTAACATTCTGACATTCTTAATAGGTATATAGAATATTCCCTTTAAACATGGAAGATACTTTGCTATAGGGGTTGAATTACTTAATATTATCTGAGCCATTACTAGCTACATAATCATGTATTTCCTTATATTTTTACTAGTGAACCTCTATTGCTCTTTTATTATTAATAAATATTTGAAATGACTATGTCTAAACTCTCTAGCATGATTTTAAGTATTTTGAAAGAGAGGCATTATTTTAAACTTCTTGGTACCTACAAAGAGCCAAATCAGTTCTTTTTATAGCATGTATTAATATAAATTTATTATGAATAGTAGGCGCTTAATATATATATTTGTTGCACATAGCTGTTACTTTATGGTACTTTATATATACTTGTTCAGTGAGTGTCTAGAAATGAGAGAAACTTGGGTTCTAATCCTGCCCCTGGCATCAAAATTGATCAATGAAGTCCAGTCCTTGAACGGAACTGATTGTGACTCCTACTTTAATTTTTAATTAGTCTAGTAAATCAATTTATAGTTGAATTTAATTTATTCTTTTATAAAATATTTATTGACTAGTACTGATTATATTCTTGGCTCTATGTAGATGCCTATATATATGAAAAATGAAAGTTGTAGTAAAATATTTATGTTCCTTATGATCTCAGCAGTATCCACACCATGTCCCTATTGAATGACTCTCTATAGACTCTCTATAGGGTTCAGTCTTCACCTCTGAAAGCCAAAGACTCCCCAACATATGTGCTTAACCTAGGCACTATGAAGCTCTTAGCATTTTTTTTGTTTTTAGTTGGAGTCTCACTCTGTCACCCAGACTGGAGTGCAGTGGCCGCTCCCAGCCACCGCAGCCTCGACCTGCTGGGCTTTGGCGATCCTTCCATCTCAGCCTTCCAAGTAGTTGGAACTACAGGTGCGCGCTACCACGCCTGGCTAATTTTTGATTTATTGTAGAGATGAGGTCTCATTAAGTTGCCCAGGGGGTTTTGAACCCGCGGGCTCAGGCAATCCACTCACCTCGGCCTCCCAAAGCGCTGGGATTACAGGCTGCGCCACTGAGCAGGCCCTCTTAGCAATCTTTAAACATTCATATTTTCTTTCATTGTCACATCATTGATTATGCGTAGGCAGTATGGCGCATTAGAACAGTACTGACTTCAAAGCAAAATAGGTCAGTTCCAAGTTGTGTAGCAAGATTTGCAATCTATGTTAATGAATATCAATTTTCAGGGTTGTGATCAAACTCAGATAAAAGATATTATATGTATAAGCATAGATAGGGACAAAACTTAACCTGATAAATATAAATCTATTTATGAGGTCAGCAGGTAAGAAATAGGCCAGATCTACTGTATTTAGGTGTGTAGCTGTCTTAGCAAAGAAAAAAAACTGCACACAAAGTTCTCTTCTCCTTTTTTTCTCACACCAGTTTCTTCCCAACTCAGATCAAATCCCAGATTTTCTTAACCCAGTGACTTGGATTGTACATGTTTATATTACTGGCTTACATAGCTCTAACTTCTAAAGTTAACAAGAGCTCTAAAACCTTACTAGGTCCATCATAAACATTTTTTATTTAAATATTGACAAGAAAGATGCTCCAAAAGACACACTTTGGCTATCCCAACAGTCCAATTCACATACCTTCTATAAGAATAAAGAAGTTTTTCCTATTGTATAAATCAAGTAAGCAAAAGGAAGTAAAAGAGAGAAAAAGAAAAGGATCATTTTAAGACTTTGGTAATCTTAATTCCATTTATTGAACATCTAATATTTGTCGAGATATTCTTCCAATTTCTGCTGCTTAATTTCAGACCTTCAGTTTCTTGGATAATGTAGGAAGACTATTGTTTGATCAATTATAGCAAAGCAGAATGAAGTCCTTAGGTCATTTTCAGGTAAGATGAAGCAAGAAATAAAAAGCAAAAGTCTCTAAAGTATATAAGTCTCTAAATAAAGCATTTGTAGGGTCTAAAGTCTCTGGGTGATGGCCTCAATTCTCAGACAGCCTGTGTGTAGAGACCTGTACCAAGCACAGGAATTCTAAAGAAGAAAATGAGACTGTATAACTCCTGACCTCCACCTCATCCTCTTCCATTTTAAAGATGGAGCTGATTTTCCTCAAATAGATTCTGGTCCACAGGAGAGAGAACAATCAATGTCCTGGTTACAAGAGGTTTCTCTGGGGTTAATCTTACTACTTACTGAAAGCCACATGGGACAATTGCTATTCTCTCTTTTCTTAAGGGAGAGAAGTCTCCATATCTTACCATTGTCTTGGGGAGAAAACCTGTGGTCAGTCACAGTACCATTTCCTTGCCACCTAACTTCAGGGAGGTGGTGGAATACAGACAGAAACAAACCAGCACACAAACAAAGGTAAGGCAAGCAAAGCCTTACAGTTGGAAGAATTTGTGACAAAATAACATAATTCTTGTCACCTAGATCTGTTGCTTGCCTTACTATTATCCTCCTCTTTTCCCCTTTTTTAAAATTTATTTTTCAATGTTTTAATACATAACTTAAAACCTGTAATTTTATAAACTGCTTAAGTTTTTCATCTGAAATCCAGATTTTTCTATGGATAGGTTCCAATTAATGGCTGAGACAGAATTACGCATGTCAATGTATTGCAATTGTAGAATTATTTTAAATTTTAAGTGTCTTGTATTTGGCGAGTGAAATAGATTTTAGAAAGAGAAAGAGAGAGAGAACCCAGGCATACACATGTCTGTAATCAGAGGCATGGAGAATAAGCAAAATTCCAACCTTGTCCTTTAAAAGTGGAGTATTGCTCCAGTCATCAACCAGAACATTTGATTGTGAAGTTAAAGACAGTAATATTTAATTACTATCAGCAAACGGAAACTGAGCAGAGAGTATTTGTGTCAGTTAGATGCCAATGAGACTAAGCCTTTCTGAGATGGAAAGGATCGATTTAATTTTTTTTCCCTTCTCCAGATTTTTGCTATGACAGAATGACATACCCTTCATTCAGCCACTCAGGCAAAAGAATGACTGATGATTCAGTGAAGGTCAAATAGTTTTCCAGCCAGTTGATGCTGTTTTAGACAGACTTAAACTTCTCTACCTAAAATGACTGGATGAAAGTTTTGTCTCTAAAGATACCAGGGGCTACCTCTCCAGAGACAGTCTCATCTTACCTCCTCTGCCCCCAAAACACACACTTCAAGAGAACTTTCCAGTAGAGGGTATCAGTTTCTTGGAGGGTTCTACCCTCTTCTTTGTATGCAGTTGAAACGTCTTGTGACTTTCATTCTACTTTGCTGGAGTTTCCCTGGTCTCGCATCATTGTTGGGTTTTGGCTTTATTTCTCATCAATGTCAGTGCGCCCCAGGGAATTAGTTTTTCTCTTTCCCTGAATGAACAAATGCTCTCCCTAAATGAAATCTGGAAATATATAGCCTTTCTAACAAAGTCATAAGGGAGGACTCTCCAGGAGGTGGGAACATTTACATAAAACAAAATCTCAAAGGGACTGGTGAGTCCTTCAGTTTAGAACTCTATTAGTAGGATGGAAACTCTGACCTCTGATTTCTCAAGATGCACATTTTGCAATGTAACTTCACATTCACACGTAAGAGGGAGAGTCAGGGAGGATTTTGTCAAATATCATCTAGGGCACAAAAAATGCAACAAAGGCCAATAGACACATGAATACAGTGGATCTTGGCATCTTGGAGTTTATAATCCCAGATACTATTAGTTGGGGTTAGTGGTTCTTAAAAGTTTAAAAAAATCAACATGTGCCACAGCCAACTTGCCTGAGAGCAAATCCCACTTGACTATTTGGTCCCTAAGGCCCTCTCCAGTCTCTGGCAAGATGTATATTCTATTTTTAACCTCTTGTTTCTTGATTTTTTTACTTTGAAAAATCTGAAGAATTAGTAGATTCCTTTAAAATGTGAGTCAAAGTAAATCAGGGCAAGATGCTACAGTATATTTTGTATTTCATTTTAAAGCGCTTGAACAAAATTAACTTATTCAAGCTTTAGCTCTTTTAGGGAGTAGAGTAAGTGTCATAATTGAAAAGTGAGGAAAAAGAAGCCCCGAGTAATTACATTATTTTTACAGCATCACCTTAAAAGTCACTGATAATCCAGGAATGTGGGTATAGCTCTCCTCTCCTTAGATGGAATTTACTTTGCTATATGTTGGTGGTGCCTTTCTATTTTCAAGTCTAATTTAAATATTACTATTAAAGAAGTTACTTTTAGCTGGGCATGGTGTTTCATGCCTGTAACTCAAGCACTTTGGGAGGCCAAGACCTAAGGATTGTTTGAGGCCAGGAGTTCAAGACCAGCCAGGGCAACAAAGGGAGACACCCATCTCTACAAAAAATAAAAAAAAATAACTAACATGGCACAGTGGCACACACCTGTAGTCCCAGCTTCACAGGAAGCTGAGAAAGAAGGATCACCTGAGTCCAGGAGGTCGTGGCTGTGGTGAGCTGTAACCATGCAACTGCATTATAGCCTATATGACAGTGAAACCCTGACTCAAGAAAAAGAAAAAGAGTAAAATAAAATAAAATAGTCACTTTTCACATGAGTTGTTATTATCTATGATTATACACAACACTAAGAAAGGAATATGGCTCCCATTGAAAGAGAAAGAGATTTGGGAAGATAACAGGCATGCTGGATAAACGCTACCAAGGGCATACAGTCTGTAATTTAAAAAAAAATTTTTTTGTCTTCTATGTCCTGGATTTGGGCTTTTATTTTGGTGATCTGGATTCTTCTGCTGAAATTAGGGTTTTTGTGGTCTTGCTTTTCCAACTTCCTCAAGTGGCTTGTTAGGCTGTTAATTTGTGATCCTTCCATTTTCTTCATGTGCGTTTGTAGTGATATAAGTTCCCCTCTTACTACAGATTTCATGGCGTCCCAGAGATTTTGGTAAGATGTTTCTTCATTTTCATTTGTTTCCAGGTATCTTTTGATCTCTGTTTTGATTTCATCATTGACCCAGGAGTTGTTTAGCATCATGCTGTTGAATGTACATGTCTTTGTTGGTTTTGGGGGGACCTTGTTGTTGTTAATGTTTATTTTTATTGCACTGTGGTCCGAGAAGGTGCATGGTAAAATTTTGTTCTTTTAAAATTTGCTTATGCTTGATTTATGGCCAAGTAGGTGGCAATCTTAGAGTACGTTCCATTCGTTGATGAGTAGAATGTGTATTCTGTGGTCTTTGGATGGAGGGTTCTGTGGGTATCAATTAATTCCATTTGATCAAGAGTCACATTGAGATTTCGGATCTCATAGCTGATTTTTTGTTCTGCTGATCGGTCTAGGGTTGTGAGTGGGGTATTGAAGTCCCCAGCTTTGATGGTATTGGCGTCTATATCTTTTTTTAGTTTACCTAGGATATTCTTGCATATTTATGTTTGGATACATGTGCAAGTGTTTTTTATATATTTTAGCATGTGCTATCTTACATTTTGGCATATGCTGATCAGCTTTATAAAATGCTGCTAATTTCTTTTTCCTTTTTTTGTGTTGGAGTCTCACTCTGTCGCCCAAGATGGAGTGCAGTGGCATGCTCACAGCCACCACAGCCCTGACCTTCTGGGCTCAACGATTCTTCTGCCTCAGCCTTCCAATTACGTAGGACCCCAGGCATGAGCCATCATGCCTGGCTAATCTTTTGATTTATTGTGGAGATGAGGTCTCATCAGGTTGCCCAGGCTGGCCTCAAACCCGTGGGATCAGACAATCCTCTCACCTCGACCTCTGAAAGTGCTGGGATTATAGGTGTGAGCTACCACCATGCCTGGCCTGATTCCTTTTACAAGGAGGAGATACAGGCTTGTACACCCCGTAGCAGAACATAGAGTTCCTAATGTTTCACATGCTCTTAAATATCTGATGTTTTCAGAATTCTTTATATTTGCTTTGAGAGGCCAGTATATGTTTGTGACTTGAATGTTCTTGATTACTACTGGAATCTTTATTTGTTTCTTTTGTCTTGACTGAGATACCTGTTCATGTTTTTTGCCCATTTTTCTTAAGGATTTATAAGAATATTTTTTATTCTAGATACTATTTTTTGTCAAGTATTTGTGTTACAAATATCTTTTCCTAGGCTGTGGCTTGTCTTTATTTTTATGTGTGTTTTAAAGAAATAAAGCTTAATTTTAAGTGGTTATCTTAATTTACTTTCATATTATAAGTATTACCCAATATGTGCTCTTAAAAAAACAAAACAAAACAAACAAAAAGCTTCCTTACCCACATCTGTAAAGATAATCTTTATATTACCTGAAGTTGATGTTTTTGTGTGGCATAACATAGAAATCTAATCCTATATTTTGTCCAGCACCATTTATTGAAGAGTTTATCTTTTTTCCTTTTGCAATGTCCACTCTGATATGTTAAGTCATATATTGGCAAGGACTATTGTAGGCTCAAAAACGTGTTTCTAATTTTACTGAAATAAGAAAGTGTAGTAAATAGAGTAATGTTTTCAAAAGATGTATGTGGCCTATTTCCTGGAACTTGTGACTATATTATCTTATATAACAAAAAGAAACTTGCAAATGTGATTAAGTTAAGGATCTTGACATGGCAATTATCCTGGGTTTTCTGGGTAGGCCTAATGCAATCACAAGGATTATTATAAGGAAGAAAGAGAGTCAACATCAGTAAAAGGAGATTTGACTAAGGAAACAAGTGTTAGAGTAATGTGATCTGAAGATGGTGAAAAGGGTCACAAGTTAAAAAAAATGCAAGTGGCCTTAAAGGTAGAAAAAGCAAGAAAACCTATTCTTCACTAGCTTCTAGAAGAAATACAGCTGCCACCTTGATTTTTGAGCTCCAAGGGGCTCTTTTCAGACCTTGGTCCTCTAGAACTCCAAGACTATAAAACTAATTTGTGTAGCTTTGAGTCATTATATTTGTGTTGCTACAGTAGCAACAGGAAACTGCAGAGGTTCATTGTAGAGTTTTGCACAGAGAAGAGATGTAATTTCACTTTCATTTTAGCAAGAGCACTCTGGCTGCTCTTTGGAAATTGTTGAGGCTCAGAAAACAATACCCCAAAGTGTGGCACTGTGGCGAGATGGGTACTTTGAACTAAAGATTGGTATTATCAGAAGCAAAGTCTCTCTGATCTTCTCCTGCCCTCCTGTCTCCTGCCTCTCTTTTTCTCTTAAAAGGAGTCAAAGAAACCAGAATTCCTCTTCCCTAAGGTTGTTCACAGAAACTAAAATTCCTCTCCCCCAATGAAAGAAAGAAGTAAAATCTGGAAATATTACTCTACACACTTCCCGCCTTTCTATGTAAGAGCTGGCATAAAGAAATTGTCTGATAGTAGGTCATAAGACCCTTGTTTCAAAGGGGTCTTGTCTTATACCAGGGAAATTATTGCTGCACAGAAAGGCCAGAAATAATTTAAACAGACAGGGCTTGTTGAGTTTCCCCCCTCAGTCTATTACTATTAGGTCATAACCTCTGTCCAATCATGTTTCTACATGGCTGTCTATCTTTCATCAAATCTATGCATACAGATAGTCTTTGGGTCTTCATTTCTGAAGGCTCCCATAGCATATGAAATTTTCATTGAATAAATTTGTTAGGCTTTCCTCTTGCTAACCTTTCTTTGTAGGAGTGTTTGCTGTAAGGAAAGGTATCACACCTCTTTTTGCCTCTACCAAATAGAACACAGGAATCTAGAGTGAAAGTAGAAAAACCAATTAGGAAGCTCTTGTAATAATAGATGTGGCAGTATTCGGGTTACACTACCTGAGAATATGGCACCTTGACATTTCAGAAAACAGCAGAAGCAGAAAAGTCTCTTTTTCTCACTGGAGCAGCTTATAAAATAATTCTTTAACCGTTCTCAAAAGTAGGTCATAAGACCCTCATTTTAGAGAAAAAATAGAAGACACACACACATATACACACAAACAAAACAAACAGGCCTTCCTATTTTATCCCAAGTTCATTGCCATTACATTACATCCCCTTTTGCCCAATCATTCTTCTATACAACTGTTTACTCTTCATCAAATTCAAGCATGAAATACATGATTTTCTCATTCTCTTGTGTCTTTATTTCTGAAGGCACCTGATCTTGTAAAACGTACGGTAAATAAAATTTTATGCTTTTCCCTGTCATTTGTTATAGGGGTCTCAGCCATAAATCTTACAGTGAGTGAGAAAAAAAAGTTATTACTTTTTCTCCCCTACAGAGGGAAGCTGGAAGGTGGCTTGGACTAGGCCACTAATGGTACAGATGGTAAATGGTTAAAAAAATATGTATTTTTTTTACCTCTTTCTCTTAGCAACTAGTTCTGTTATCAGCATTCTGTCCTTTAAAAGCTGATTTTACTGTCCACTTGAGGTATAGATGGTTTTAGCCAAATAGTTTCTTAAACTCTATTTTTAAAAGCCTGAGGTAAGGAAACATTATGTGTGCAAGCAAGCAGCCATGGTGGTATTTGGAAAGTACTGGGATGATTGAGTGGCCCATTTCAACCTCTTTCCACTCACATATGAGAGGGGACCCCCTCCAAAAATATTTTGGAAGGCAGGTCCTTATAGGACACTTGGAATTTGTTCCACCTAATCAAATGGTCAACCACAATATTCATCTGGAAGTTTTGAAAAGGTTGTATCACAATTTGCAGAAGAAGCATCCCGATTGATGGCAAACAGGTGACTGGCTCTTTCACCACAACAATGCATCTGGCCACACCACAATGAGTGTTCAGCAGTTTTTGACCGAAAATGACATGATCCCTGTGCCCCACTGACCCTATTCACCCAATCTCCGAGCAAATTTTTGTTTCCTTGGAAGAAAAACATCCTCAAAGGAAAATTTTTGGCTGATGTGGGAGAAGTGAAACAAAAAGTGACAAAAGCACGAAAAGGCATAAAAATCGATGAGTTCAAAAACTGTTCTGAGCAGTAGAGAAAGCATCTCAATGGGTGTAGTGCATCAAACCGAGTACTTTTAAGGCAACTGAAACATATAAGAAACGCATAAGAATAAATATACAATTTTTTATAAATACATTCAATTTGGGGGATACCTCCCCAACATTCTCAGTTTTACCACTTTGTGCTGTTTGTTCAGACAACATAATCCAATGATTAGCATCTCTCCAAGTGGTGAAAGAGAGATGAATGAACAATGTAAGTAGAAGGCAACAACGCCTTCTAAAGCGCAACATACCCCACTCTTCCAGACTGAGAGTGAAAATCATGGGTTAGCTATTAACAAATTAGATTTTCTTTTGTGGAAAGAGGGAACTCAACTCAGTTTCTACAAATTTTTTTTAAAAAACAAAGTAAGCACAAGTGCCCTTGAGAAATGCAGCCATAAAGAACAAAATCATGAACTTCGCAGCAACCTGGATGGAATTAGAGGCTATAATACTGAGTGATCTTTCATAGAGACAGAGAACTGTGTATCACATGTTCTCACTCATAAGTGGACCTTGAAAAACTACCGTAATATCATAGGAAAAGGATTGACAGTAGCTGGAAACTGTGGAGAGTAGGGTGAGTGGGGAGGTGGGCTTGACAGTAGTCGAAATCTACCTGGGGGAGGGGGGCACACCTCATCAACAAGGGTACCTGCACAATGAATATTTGTATACCTCACTCTGATTTGTACTCCACAATTTTAAAGTAGTAAAATAAAAATAATAAAAAAAAGAAACAGAAAGGAGTTTTAAAAAGAGAACTCACATAATTAGGTTACTGAGAGTTTACAAGACATAGTTCTGTCTATAGTTCCCTGGGCCTCACTTCCCAGAAAAAAGCCATGTAAAGAACATGTCAACAGAAAACTAGTTATATAAGAACATGTTGAAAAACACTGTGATTCTTGTGCCAGTAGATATTTTTAGGTATGAGACTAAACTATTATATTTGATTTTCTTCCTTGGATGTAATGATTTTTCTACCCCAATGGTACAAGAAATGTAGCACTGCTATTAACAAATGATCTACGGGCATCTTTCTGCTTCCCTGTCTCATTTTAAAGTATAAACTAGGTCAAAGACTGATAAAATGAAATATTAAATCTATGCTGCTCGAGAGGTTTTCTGGTTCCATTCAATCTGCCAAACTTTTCACATACAGGTCATTTGTGTAACAAATAATCCTGCGATAAAAATGTAGAGTGAGAATAAATGATCAAGGAATGTAATGCAGATAAAGTAGCAGTCTAAAAAATACTATTCTCCCCCTCACGTAAAATTAGCTTGCCTACCTTGCTACAATGTCCCAAAAATCTTTTTTTTGATTAATGGTATTAGTGTCAGTTCTCAAACCAACAAAGCTCAAGACTCAGTAATGTAATGTAACACAATGGACATTTGTTTTATCACAAGGTGGCCAAGATAAATCTCCATGGGCCTCTATTCCACCGAGTCACTGAGGAACCCAGGCTCCTTTCACCACGACCTTTAGGAATCTGGACTGTTCTCATTGACTCATTCAGGGAATCAGAGTTCTTCCATCTTATACCTTGGCACTGTCCGATTCTGTATCATTTACCTCCAGATGACTGATAAGCACTAAGGAAGCAAAAGAATCATGTGAAAGAATTTTTAGTGTCAGGCTGAAACTTCTACTGCTTGAACTTAGTCTAATGGTCCTGTTAGTTACTGACAGGCTGTTTTACCAGGAAAAAATAGGAGAGACTGGACATGGTGGCTCACACATGTAATCCCAGCACTTTGAGAAGTCAAGATGGGAGGATTGCTCGAGACCAGGAGTTTGAGACCAGCCTGGGCAACATAGCAAAACCTCATCTCTACAAAAACTTTAAAAAAATTTGCTGGGTATGGTGGCATGTGCCTGTAGTCCCAGCTACTCAGGAGGCTGAGAGAGGAGGATTGCTTGAACCCAGGAGGTTGAAACTGGTGATCCATGATTCTGCCATTGCACTCCTACCTACGTGACAGAGTAAGACCCTGCCAAAAAAAAAAAAACAAAAAAAGAATAGGAGAAACATGAATATTGGTGGACACAACCATTTTTTGTTCTAACTCCTTTCACATAAGCAAATGCAAAAGTAGATTTTACTCTGGTTCATTAAGACAAATTTGTGGGCATGCTATCTTCCGATTCTGTCTCAGACTATAAGAATACTTAAAAACATATCAACAGTTTTTGATTTTAATATAATTGGAGTCTGGTGAGGAAGGCAAACATATAAATAGTTTTACAGGACCTTATCAGGGTGATATTGATATAAAAACATGATAAGCTTTCTCTTCACTAAAGGACATTCAGGAATATTTTCTGGCTGCCATTACCTTTGAGCAGAGTTGTTATGTGAAATAGAGTTAGCCAGGGGAGGGTTTGTGTGTGGAAGATGAGGGGTCTACAAGTCTTGTTTCTTGTCCAAGGGAATAGCTAGCTGTTTGGAACAATTAAAACATACAGGGACCACCTTGGCAGGAAATATGAAAGAGCCATATCACCCTGAAAATGTTATGCCTTTTTTCAGTAAATTTGTACTTTGGAACTGCTTATATTCATGAATACAATCCCCTTGATGGTAGAGAGAACACAATAACACTTCAAACATCACGTTTCGCCATCAGAAAGTATATCTGTTCCAAAGTGACTTCTGGGTGTGGGGAGTGACACTTTGGGCCAGTTTCTAATATTGTTTTGTCCTCTGACCTATTTTTCCCCTTTGGAGTCAAGGGGAATTCAGAATAGAGCAAGCCAGATAAAAGATTCTGAAAAGATTTCTTGCTTGGGGAATGATTAATTTCACCTTGTTTATGCGTGCATACATTGTCTCTCAGCGCCTTCCATAGATTGTCAGTTGAAAAAATTTGACAGTAAATAAACAATTCTGCTGCTTGAGTGAAAGAGAACTCCAAAGACTTCTTAATAAAGCCTGCAAAATCCGGACATAAGTGTAATATGATCTTTTTATGAAAGAAAATGAACAGATGAATCATTTCTTTGTCGCGTACCCAACTACAATGCCTTTGTCCAGCTTAGCTTGAGTCCAGGCTCTTGAGCAATTCTTTTTTGTCTCCCTCAGAGAAAGAAAAGGTGAGTGAAGAGCAAGCTAGCAGCGAGTTGCCAGCCAGCCTAAGGCAAAAGTAAACACGTTTGAATGTTCTGGGAAACTGCTGCGACAAGAAGCTGCGTGTTGGGAAGACACTGCCAAGGACTCCAGCTGTGGAGAGAAAATTGTTTTGTGTAGCCAACACTTAATCACTGCGTCGTCCTATTGATGGAAATGACGAATGCTCCAGCCCCTCCAGCCTAGCCCGCTCCGATGTTTGACACAGTTTGGAAGTACTTTGGAAACTTTAGCTGCATCATAGCTGAGCCAATTTCTATCATAACTCTTTCAAAAGCAGATGATACTTAGAAGGTTTACAAAGGAGACTCCAGGGTAGCTGTCCATGGTGACTAGCAAGGTGAATGACTTGCCCATGGTCAGGTTGAATGGTGGAGCAGAGACAGGGATGGGCGTTATATCTGTTGTGAGGGAAGGGAAATAACTGCCTGAACACTGCCCAGCTGAGGGATATCTGCTTAACTGACCTCCCCAAGGTTTCACAGGTGCCACTTTTGAATAATGATATTTTCCTTGTCAAGTTCTGTTAGATTAAGTGTAGTGCTATACAAAAAGCATTTAAGTTCATGGAAATCAACAGGTATCTCTTTGCCATCAAAAATTGTATTCTGTTATTTCACGTATTTTGTTATTTTATTTATTCTAGAAATGTGATCCATCATTTAAATTTTGTTCTATTTTAATAGTTTCTACAAGTTAGGTTGAGGATGCATGATGTGTTGTTACATGTTGTGCCACAACAAAACATTTCAGCCTGTAGCTTTCATTCATTTATGATGTAACTTTTGGAATGAATTCAAAGTGAGGACTACCTGAGGAAGCTTGACACAACAATGGCATATTCCTTTGTGAAAAGAATTATGGCAATGAAGTGAGCAAGCTGACTTTGAATGAAATACACAATGATAACTGAGTACCAAAACCCATGTATTCCTTCTTCTTCACTTTTGTTTTGGCAAAAATGAAAACAAAAACAAACAAATAAAAAAGAGAGCAAAAAAAAAATGCTCAGAGGAAATCATCTCTTAGGCTCACTCACAGAAGATAACAATGGTTGCTCTTAAACATGCAGAGTGATTTCAATTCCCATAGCTAACGTATGACTTGGGATGCATATGTAGTCTAGTTTGGTCAACCCATATAAGGTGAGATGTTTGGCAATCGCTGAGAAGTGGACATTAGAGAAAGTGTTTTAAAATGGGATATAAATCATCTTAGGGGAAAAAGCTGTACCTTTGTCTGCATTTTGAGCATGGTTCAGTAAGCTTCATGATGCATGGAATGTCCTCAGACATAGTCTAACTGTGCAGTGACAAGCTTACAGACAGCAGCAACAGCTACAACCGTGTATACACATTGATAATGGCAGAGAGTAGAGAAAGACTGGAGACATTTGAACACGTTTTTGAGTGCCTACTTAAAACCTATGACTTTATGCCTTTAACCATTATTATATGGGAATTCTGTTATACGCATCTAAATGTGCCCTAATTGGTAAAACTAAATGTTGAAAGAAAGGAGAAGTCAATACTAGACAAGAGCAAGACTGTCATGTAAACAATACAAAACTCTTAAACATTTAATTTTTTCTCTTTTTTTATTCGTTGAGGTTTTTTTAAAAGTATCTCCCCTATTGCAAAACACTAGTCTAGGAAAATTTACCAAATATCAAATTCTTTTAATAAAATATACAAATTATATAAAATAAACTAAATTTAATAAGTGATTATTAAACATTTAATTTATATAGTGTTGAGTGTGAGTATAAAATGGGTTAACACATCTTATGAGGTACATAGAGTATTCAAGGCAGTATTATGTTGTTCGAAATCACAGGGTTTATAATTAAACATATGCAGGCTTAAAAACTGGTTTTGGAATTTCCAAACCACGTGGCTTTGGGCATGCAATTAATCATCTCCAAACATGGATTTCTTCATATGGAAATTCAAATCATACCTACTTCACTGGATAGTTATGAGTATCAAATAAATGTCTATAGGAATTGTCATCAGGCTTTTCAAGATCTGAAAGAAGTCAGAGAGTTTGAAGATTATGGATTTCTCATATAGAACAGAAAAAATAGATATTTTACAAGTAATATAATATACTGGCCCACAAAATGCTTTATAAGTCTATCCATCCTCTTTCCTAAGAAAAGAAATGGCAAACTAAATTAATATTCTCTACTTTTTTATCCAGTGTGAATTATTATTCTCCATGCAATAGGGATTCTTGCAGAGGTAATTATGCAATCACTTTTATAGCTAGATTTAACCACTCAGCTCTGAAAATGTAAACAGAGTTCAAACTTTTTCAATAAACCTAAAGTGAAAAGTATCACAAAAACTTCTTGCTGCTTTCAATAGCGTTAATGTTATTTAACACACCATTTGTCTATTTTTACAGTTCATAATTTTTGGTAGCCCTGATGGAAACCTCACTTTGACTCACATGCAAGTTCAATGCAGACCTAAATGTAGGTCCCTTAGTCCATGGCCAAGATTCCCATAAGCCTCAGCAGTTTGCCAATTACAGTTTGCAGCTGCCACCATGAGGGACTGCCCTTGCAGTTGAGTTCATGTGTCAGTAAGAAATCCAATTCATCAAGGGAGAGGGACAATATGGAGAGGATATTTGAATACTCGAATATCAAGAACATAGTGTGTTTATACCTAGAAATTTATTTAAATAACATTCACCATTCTTTTGATTAGAAAGCTAAATAATTAGATAAATAATGTGACTCTCTTGGAAACTGAACAATGAATCACTTTCCTGCTACATTTGATTACCTAACAAGCCTATGTAACTATATGGCAGGATTATAGAACCCAAAATGAATGCTGTTATGTATTTTACTTAATCAATTTTATTGCTCCTGCCAAGCATTTGGTCTAATTATTTAAAGTATAATTACCAGAAAATAGTACTATTCTGTTGATAGTTTATTTTCACTCCTGTCTTGCTTCAAAGTCTTGTGTGTTACATCTCTTTTTCTGCTGTGGCCTTTATTTGACATATTATTGTTTTTCAGTCGCAATGACCCATTCTGATCTGCAATACATCTTTAGCGAGTGCTACATTTTATTTCTTAAATTACTCCTTCCAGTGAAAATATTTAAATCTAATGTAAGTAAAAGAGTAAATTAAAACATACTTATGTGGAGTTAAGAAAATGAGAATTGAATTTAGAGGGTTTTTACACAAAGAAAAGAGTGATTTTTTTGAGTAAGCAGTAATTCAATGAGGTACACACATAGTATATATAACATATGTAACACTTCTATATACACAAGCATACACATATATATAAATATAAACACATACATGGTCTTGGTTTACATAATTACTTGTAAGATGTGCTTTTTCCCTATTTAAGTCAGATCTCCAGATTGTTGCCGATTTAAATGGCATGTCCTCATTGTTTGTTTTCCCTTTAGCAAATATGCAGTGTCATGTTCTAAGGTTTTTTAAATGTTGATTTTTAATTTAAGTGCATTTCTTTCCAAATAACTTATTTTTCATTCTAGAAGATTTAAGAATTCAAATAATTTAAAAAGTTAAGACTGAAACTAATGTCATCATTTAAGCTAATTTTTTTTTATCACTTATTGGCATAAATGCCTCAAAATAATTTTCTCACATTTTATATAACTCCAAATCCTGGCTTGTAACTCACTGAATGATTTGCTCAGAATATACATTAAGTTAGTTTAAGTAATTCCTCCCATCTTCACCCTGCTGTGACCTCGTTGACGTTTTCTGATCCAAAGGAACTTGGTTGATGGACCTGTACATGACCTCTAGGTGAGTATGTTAGATTGGAACTGCAGAAGAATACTGACTGTATGGTCAAACCATTACCATCTCTCTGGTAGACATTAGGTCTGACACAAGTTGGAGCTTAGTAATTGACTGACTCTAAAGATGACAGAAGACTCAAATGGGCTTGAGTCAAATGGGTGAGGGATATTTCATAGAAGGACAAAAAGGTATATCATAAAAAGCATAAGCTCTAGAGATAAAAGAGATCTGCTCTCCTATCTTGTTTCTACTTACCACCTACGATCACGTGAAAAAATTATGTCAATTATCTAAAACACAAGTACAATGCATATTTCAAAGGGTTCTAAGAGTTGAATATGTATTTGAATGTTCCTAGCATGTGACAGATAGTAAGTAATAGTATGTTTTGCTCAGTATTGCCTATACTAGCTCAATGAATCTTAATTCTCATTTTGATTGTACAAACTTCAAGCGTCCCACATTTATTTTCAGTCTCTCTCATCTTTAATTATTTTATTGCTCTATTAAACATGTCTGAGAATAGATTTTAAATGTGTCTTTTCTTTAACTTTTCCCAGTGTATATTTTCTCTTTCTCTTTCTGTTTTTTTTTTGTGTGTGTGTGTTTTTCTAATCATTTCTTTTTTATTTAGGGCTTTTCTGTTTCCATTCTGACTTGGCACATCTCAAGAGCATGTCAGATTAAAGAGCATGTCAGATTACTCATTATAAGGAATAAGGCACACTGTAGAGGGCTCACCAACTTGTGTTGTTAGAGATTAACATTTACTACAGTGTAATTATTTGATCTCTTGTCATTCAAACCTTCCATGAAGAAGCACACAAAAACCCATACTGCTTCCTTCATGAACACTTTTCTCGTTTTTCCATTCAGTCACACATATTTATGAACACATAATGAACACTGTTCTCCGGTTTAATGTTGTTAGGAAAATAACCAGAGGGAAAAAAAAATAGAAGTTTCCAAAAACAAGAGAAATTATTATTGATATTCCACACCCTTTATTTGATAGGACTTTAAGCAGTTTTTGAAAGTTGGAGTGCCCAGGCTTGAAGGATCTTTGAAAAGCATGTTCTTGTTATTGTTGTTTTTAAAATGTATCTCTTTTTCTTATCTCTGCTTGCCATTGAAAGCATCAATTTTGTTTACTTTATGGAAAATGACAGAAGAGACACAACGAAATTAATGGTGAGGTATAACACACTTTGGCAGAAAAGGACATCTGTCACCAAGTCATAATTTTATTGTCTCCTTTGCAGTATGAAATCCATCCAATAGACAATGAGTTGTAATCAAAACCTTGTGTGTTAAGAATAATAATGGAATAATGGAAAAAAGAGAAGTATTCACTCTTTCCGGGACACTGAGTGACTACATCTGGATAAAACAGTCAGGAGCTTGGGAAATAAATTTGAGTACTTGATAATGAACATGAGTCTGCTGAAATAATCATCTAAGGCACAATTGAGTCTTTATTTCTATTCAGGATTGAACTCAAATATTACCTTCTCATAGAAGCCTTCTTGAACATCCTAAATAAAGTAGCCACCCAATTTAAACGTTATGACATTTCTTCTCATCAGCAGTAAACATATCTATTTGTTTATTTATTTTCAGTCTACTCACATAAAAATATGAAATATATGAGCATGGCTATTCAGACTCTCACTCATGTCTGATTTTCCAGAGCCTTGCACACTGCTCACAGTACTTATCCAGTACTCAACAAATATACATTGAATAAACAGACACACAAGCTCAAAGGCTGAAACAAAATTAAGTAACTTTGGAGTTCTTTTACAATTTTTAATTTAAAATGAAATAAATCAAGCCTAAAAAAGAGTTATGTTTCTGAAGTCCATACAGTAGGGACTCTGTGTCATGATTCCCAAACCACTGCACTTTAGCTTGGATAAAACTGCCACCATTTAGATAGAAAGTATGCAAACGAGTTAACATTGGACATGAATCTAAATGCTATTCTGCCTTCACCGATGTGGAGTACACTACCTGAAAGAGGCTTGGTGTAAATGAGAAAGAGGCAATTGTCCTGCCACTAACGTCTTTAAAACATTGTGTGCATTTTTGTTTTGTTTTGTTTGTTTGTTTGTTTGTTTTTTTGAGTTGAAGTCCCACTCGATCGCCCAGACTGGAGTGCAGTGGCCGCTCCCGGCTGGGCTCTGGCGATCCTTCCGCCTCAGCCTTC
>CAUYQG010042386.1:0-36410 GCA_963574415.1 Tarsius wallacei
CCAGCTACTTGGAAGGCTGAGGTGGAAGGATCGCCGGAGCCCAGCAGGTCGAGGCTGCGGTGGCCGGGAGCGGCCACTGCACTCCAGTCTGGGCGACAGAGTGAGACTCCAACTCAAAAAAAAAAAAAAAAAAAAAAAAGAATGAAGGCACTGATATGTAGGGGAAAAGCACATGGAGAGGCCAGGACAACTGAATTCTAGCCTTCTAGAGTTCAGGTTTGCTGCCCCCTCGTTATGGCACTGTGGAAAGACTGAGCTGTTGCTCTGTAAAGTGAGGGGCCGACTAGGCTAGACAGAAAACTTTCACAAGTATCGGAATCCACCAGGGAACCTGGAAATTATGCAGAAGCTCAGAATTCCCCATTGGGCAGACTATTAATAAAAGGGCCTTGCATAGGGGTGGGAGTGGGGTGAAGACAGGCTCCACAGGTGATGTTCATCCACAGCAGCATTTGAGAGCCACTGCATGGACAATCCCGGAGGGCCCTTTGAACCTGTGATCTTGCTTGCATAAGCAACATTGTGCTTATGTGGGGGACCCAGACACATCTAACAAGGCCCCTGTTCTCAAAGAACTGAGAGTAATTGGCACAGACTGGGCACATGGAGAGCATCTGGGCACAAGAAAGCAAGAGATGGGAAAATAATGTGGTGGGAAATGGAAAAAAACAAAAATTAAGGCCAGTTGATAAAGAGGCAGGAAGGCTGAGGAGTGACCTCCAAACCATTCTTATGACTGCGTAAGATGATTTATGTCAAAGACGATGAGTTCTCCATTTTGACCGAGAGCTTTTAAGGGTCTACGAGAGCTTTTAAGTGGAGGAAGTAATTCCTGCTGGGGTGGATATGCCAGTCTTGAGAGGACTGTATTTTTAACATGCTTCCAGGGAAAGTTATAGATTTTCTTCCCTGCAGGACCCTAGCAATAAAACTTTTTAAAAAGTAGGGAAAAGAGATCTGTTTTCCTTTCATATATCAAGATGATTTTGCTGACCTGTAATCAGAAGAACATGGTGAAATGTTTGTTTTGATGTGCTTTTCCAGAAGAGGGGAGGGGCTGGGTGTGTTTCCATCCTGTTCTCTCTCAGTCTGCCATTGCAACAGTTTTTGAGGCAACTGACAGTGGCTAGAGGGATGTCTCTAGCTGGGGAGAGAATTTTTCTCTGTATAGAATGAATGCTCCATTTCTGGACTGCTTGAACTCTATTCTCAGCATCATTTAGTGTCCATATCTGGAAAATAAACAGGGCAGCTATTTTAGGTGGTCCCCGAGGTCCCCTCTAGCTCTGATACTTCATCACTGAACTGTTAATTAGCTATTTATCAGGAGCAAAATGCAGGGGCTGTGCTTTTCAATGGGATTAAACATAGGAGCAAGGTGTGGTAATGAGGGCACTGGTGGGTTGCCCACCCCCTTCTGGATTTCTAGTGTGTTGAGGAGTACAGGACCATCACGCACATTTGTATAGGTTGGGTCCTCCCAGTGGGCCCAGTCAAGGGGGTGAGTTGAGGCTGAAATTCAGCTCTAACTCTCCTTGTTAAGCTGGGCAAGCCTTGGAGGCCACCTCCTCAAGAAGGTGGCATTTGGGGTCACTCTTAATAACACCATAGGTCTGTCCATAAATGAAGTACAAGTAAAAGGAGCCTTCTTAGATACTGAGAGCATCTGTCTGTGAATCCTGTCCATCCACGTTGGCTCTCCATTTCACAGCTGAGTCTCTCCAAGCAGGTGGCCATTCACACTCGTCTACACTTCGAAGGTTAATGTTCTCTTGACTAAGCAGAAACCCTATCAAAAGATAATCAGAAAGCGTACACATACATGGAAATTAAACAACATGCTCTTGAACTACCAATGGGTCTTTGAATAAATTAAGAAGGAAATAAAAATTTTCTTGAAACAAGAATAGAAACACAACATTCCAAAACCCATGGGATACAGCAAAAACAGTGCTAAGAGGGAAGAATATAGCAATAAATGCCTACATTTAAAAAATAGAAAGATTTCAAATAAACATCCTAGTGATGCACCTCAAGGTACTAGAAAAACAAGAAATGAAAAAGGAAACATTACAGCTAATGTCATAGAAATGCAAAAGATTATTAGACTATTGTGAACATATGCCAACAAATTAGAAAACCTAGAGGAAATGGATAAATTCCTAGACACATATAACTTATCAAGATTGAACCAAGAAGAAATAGAAAACCTGAACAGACCAATAATGAGTAACAAGATGGAATTGGCAATAAATAGTCTCCCAAGAACAACAATAAAAAAGCAGACCAGCATTGTATGGATTCACAACTGAATTCTGCCAAATGTATGAAAAAGAACTAATATCAACCCTCCTGATACTTCCAAAAAATCAAAGAGGAGGGAATTCTTCCTAACTCATTCTATGAGGCTTTCATCACCCTCATACCAAAACCAGACAAGGACCCAACAACAGCATCAAACTACAGGCTAATATCCCTTTTGAACATAGACATAATTGAACATAGACGTAAAAATTCTCAACAAAATACTATCAAACCAAATCCAACAGGACATGAAAAAGATAACATATTGTGATCAGGTGGGATTTATCCTAGAGATGCTAGAATGCTTCAACATACACAAATCAGTAAATACAGCACATCAACAAAATGAAGGACAAAAACCACATGATCATCTCAATAGATGCAGAAAAAGTATTTGATAGAATTAAACATTTCTTCATAATGAAAACTTTCCACAAATTAGGTATAGAAGAAACATGCATCAACACAATAAAGGCCATGCATGACAAACCCACAGCTACATTATACTGAACTGGGACTGGAAGAAGACAAAGGTGCCCACCTTCACCACTCTCACCATTCTTTTTCAACATGGTACTGGAAGTCTTAGGCAGAACAGTCAATCAAGAGAAAGAAATACAAGACATCCAAATTGGAAAACAGGAAGTTAAATTATCCTTCTTTGAAGATGACATGATCTTATATCTAGAAAGATCTAAAGACTCTACCAAAAACTGTTCACAATGATCAATGAATTAAGTAAAGTTGCAGGATACAAAATCAACTTGCAAAAATTAGTAGCATTTCTACACACCGATAATGAAGTAGCCGAAAAAGAAATCAAGAAAGCAATCCCATACATAATAGTTAAAAAAATAATAATAAAATACATAGGAAGAAATTTAACCAAGGAAGTTAAAGATCTCTACAATGAAAACCACAAAACACTGATGAAAGACATTGAAGAAGACACAGAAAAAATGTAAGACAACTCATGGCCATGGGTTGAAAGAATTGATATTATTAAAATGACCATACTACCCAAAGCAATGTACAGAGTCAAAGTAATCCCTATAAAAATACTAATAACATTATTCACAGAAATATAAAAAAACAGCTCTTAAATATGTATGGAACCACAAAAGACCCAAAATAGCCAAAGCAACACTGAGCAAAAATAACAGAGCTGGAAGCATCATACTATCTGACTTCAAAATATACAATCCAGCTTTAGGAACCAAAACAGCATGGCATTGATATAAAAACAGACATATAGACCAATGGAACAAAACAAAGAACCCAGAAATAAATCCACATGTTTATAGGCAACTGATTTTCAACAAGGTACCAGAAACATACATTAGGAAATGGATAACCTCTTTAATAAATAGTGCTGGGGAAACTGGATGTCTACAGGTAGAAGAACAAAACTAGACTTCTGTCTTTCACCATATACAAAAAATCAATTTAAAATGGATTAAATACTGAAAGACTCAAAATTGTAAAACTACTAGAAGAAAACATAGGAGGAAACACTTCAGGGCATTGGTCTAAACAATGATTTTATAGGCAAGACTTTAAAAGCATAGGCAACTTAAAGCAAATAGACAAATGACAATCTATCAAACTAAAAACTTCTGTACAGCAATGGAAATAATCAATAGAGTGAAGAGGTTGGGTAACCTGTAGAATGGGAGAAAATATTTGCAAACTACACATCCAACAAGGAATTCATATTTGGAATATACAAGGAGCTCAAACAACTTTAGAGGAAGAAAAAAATCTAATAATCTGATTTAAAATTGGGCAAATGAATAGACATTTTTCAAAAAGACATGCAAAAGGCCAAAGAGCAGATGAAAAAATACTCAATGCCACTAGTCATCAGAATAATGCAAATTAAAGACACAATGAAATATTTCATTAGTGTTAGAATGGCCATTATCAAAAAGACAAAAAAAATAACAAATGCTGGTGGGGATAAGGAAAAGAGAGAGAACTTCTTTTTTTTTTTTTTTTTTTTTTGAGTCAAGGGGTCACTCTGTCTCCCAGGCTGGTGTTCAGTGGCATGATCACAGCTCACTGCAGCCTCGACTTCCTGGGTTCATGTGATCCTCCCACCTCAGTCTCCTGAGTAGCTGGGACTATAGACACATGTCGTCACACCTGGCTAATTTTTGTATTTCTTTGTAGACATGAATCTTGCTGTGTTGCCGAGGCTGGTCTCCAATTCCTGACCTCAAGCAATCCTCCCTCCTCAGTCTCCCAGAGTGCTGGGATTACAGAAATGAACCACCACATCCAGTATGAAAATAAAAATCTTGCACACTGTTGGTGGCCATGTAAATAGTGCAGCTTTATGGAAAACAGTATGAAGGTTTCTCAAATAACTAGAAACAGAACTACCATATGATCCAGCAAACCCATTATGGGGTATATAACAGAAGAAGAAAAGAAAATCATATATCAAAGAGATATCTTGTTTAATCCAGCACTATTCACAAGAGCCAAGATATAGTCACCTTAATGTCTGTCAACAGATGAATGAATAAAGAAAATGTGATACACACACACACACACACACACACACAAAATGGAATACTATTCAGCCACACAGAAGAATGAAATCCTGTCAATCACAGCAACAGGGAACTGGAGAACATCATGTTAAGTGAGGTGAGTCAGTCACAAAAAGATAAATACCACGTGTTCTCACTCATGTGGGTGATTAAGAAAATATTGAGCTCATAGAGGTAGAATTGTGATTATTAGAGCCTGGGAACGGGAGGAGGAGGGGAAGATAGAAAGAGGTTGGTTAACAGATTCAAAATTACATCTAGATGAGAGGCAGGCATTCTGATGTTCTATAGCACTGTGGGGTGACTATGGTTAACAATAATTTACTGTGTTTTAAAAAAGCTAGAAGAGTGGATTTTGAATGGTCCCAGCACAAAGACATGATAAATGTTTGAGGTGATAGATGTGCTAATTACAGTGGATTTGTTCATTATGCATTGTATACATGTATCGAAATTTCACTCTGCATCCCATATATATGTACAATTATTACATCTCAACTAAAAATAAATGGGGGAGAAAAGGTGATCACAAAGGGTGTGCATTTGTAGGCTTGCGTGTGTGAAATGGGTTATTGAAATCCACTAGCATCAGGAGCTATTCATCAAAAGCTGGAAAGGTCGACATTCTTTTCAAAAAACTCTTTTTATGCCTCCAGCCTTCTAAGCAGTCAAGGCCACTTATTCATGCTAAGGAGAGAAAGGACACTTTGCGATTTAGGTCTGATTTTTAAACAATGAATTATAGTAATGGCAGAGTGCTAGGTGTGGGGAGTGAGAAGGGCAGAGAAAGGTACATGCACACCTATGGGTGTGTGCATATGTGTACTTGTGTGTGTTTGTGCTGACTATGGAGGTTTGCATAAATCTGCTTCTCAGACCAACCTAGGACTTGCTGTCTTCCAAAACCTTTTCCCTAACCAAGACATCCTCGCCCTACTGTGTCAGCTTTGTAGCATGTATGATTTTGCTTCTGCTCTGTCTTAGGCTGTTCCATGTATGTGTGAAATAACACAACGCATATGAGAGGGTCAGGCCTCGCCCTCAGTTCTGTACACCACTTCATGAGGCCATTGGCTCGTCATTTGTAGCATTTTTCCTTTCCTTCTCTCTTCCCACGGTAGGCAGCTCATATCTGGGCACATGATAGATGTTCCATCAGCCCTTGCCAGAATGATTTTTTTAAAAAAAGAAGAAAGGTGAGATCTTCGTTCAAATTACTGTCACTTTAAGAACTGCCTATCAGAAGTGATGGTTGTTAAGGACATTCATTATCACCAAATAACTCTTTGAGCTTTGAGCTGTGAGGGCATAAAATACACTGGCCTTGGCATCACAAGAAGGTAAGCCCACAGTCCTGGGGAGAGACCACAACCCCCACACAGAAGGATCCAATGAAACACAGCATACAACACTGAGTGTGGTGCAGCAGACAAAAAGATGAATACAACTTGTCATCTGAGACATCCAAAGTCTGATGGCAGATATAGACTCTTAAAACAACTAACCATACAAGCAGAAGGATAAGTGCCTCTTTTGTACAAGGTTATGTGTAAAGTTTTATGACCATATAAAAAGGGGGCTAAGTCATTCTATCTGGGCTGCTTAAGGAAGGCCTCTCTGAGGAAGGGACACTTGAATTGGACTTTGCAGATGAATAGGAGTTTGCTCGGGGAGGAGCAGCGGGAGAGAATTTTAGCAAGAACTAAAAGAAGTAAAAGCATTAAAAATATATGGTGCTTGGAAAGTAGGGAGCAGCTTACTGTGACTGAAGCTGAGGGTACATGGTTGGGTAGGGGAAGACATGAAAGTATAGAAATAAGAATTCATATTTATTGAGTTCTTACTACATGCCAGGCGTCATACTAAATGAGACTATATCAAACTAAATATAGGTACTATTTGCCTCATTTGTCTGTTGGGAAAATTGAGGTAGAGTCAGTAAGTACTTAGGGAAGGAATGTTTCCAAGGTCTCACAATTCCAAGTGGTGGAGTTGGGGCATGACCCCTGGCAGTCTGACGACAGACTCTGAACCTTTCACCACGAGGCTGTCTGCATATGAATATTGTAATTTGGAGGGTTATCAATGACAAGGGTTAGGTAGATGTGGTTTTGAGGAGAAAAAAGCATCAGAAAGAGGTAAATGAAGAGAACTTGGGTGGGGTGTGGTAAAAGGAGGTGGAAGGATATCCCAGGCAAGGAGGAAAGCCAGGATAGAAGCTTTAGTTATGGGAATAAGGATAGTCAATGAGTTGTTGGCATGGTCCACTGGTCTGGCCAGTGGCTTGGTTCTTCTTGGCACAGCCCAAATGAATGTCTTATTGGAAGTCCCAGAAGCAGCCCTGCTCTCTAGAAAGGTCCAGGGAACCCACATTTTCTCTCTGTTCCTTCCTGCTTCTCATTGGCCTGGGAAGATGCAGTCGTTCATACAAGGGAAGATAGATACCCGCCGGAAACCCATGGGCTGATCTTCCCTGCTGTTATGTGTGCTTGTTTAAAAGCATATCATCCACCAAGCATTCCTGGGCAAGGGCTGATGCTATTTGGCAGTGGGATTTAATGACTCCAGCAGTGCCTTGCTCCCCATTATGAATCCCTGAGGGGTGTTCAGCCAGCTGAGCAGTGGAAGGTTCCAGCTGCACACATTTAAATAAGAGAGACATCAGGGCAGGGTGGCAGAGGCCAAAGAGAGGCCATTCTCCAAGCGAAATTGAATTTTGTTAGAGTTAAATTGAGATGCTGAGCTGTCTTTTTACAAACATGTTCATGGGCCTGGCTGTCACTTTCATTTAGTGGGCTTGCCATCTGAAGTTGGGGCAGGCTAGCAGAGCCATGGTCTCTGCTGCCCTCTCTTCTCCTCTTCTGTAAAGCCTCAGCCTGAGGAGCCCGGAGCCCAGGTGGGGTGGGGATAATCTGAGGAGGAAGAAGCCAAAAGGAGTGTCTTGTCTGCCAATCTGCTGTTTCCTCTCCCCACCTGCTCAAGGAACTGTAAGATAATGATAATATGACACAGTATAAGAAATGCTGTAGTCCCACAGGTCAAGGGTGAAGTCCTGGTTAAGTGCAATCAACAACCCTGTAAATATAAGTGAGTTCTTGAACCTCTCTGTGCCTCAGTTTCCTTACTTGTATGAAGCCTTTTAAAATGGTATCCATCTTTAGACTTATGGGGTGGGTGAACTGAAAATAAAACACACCAAGTGCTGAACTCAATGCCCAGAGGGTAGCAATTCTTTAATAAAAGTACCTCTTAAAAGTCATGAATGGGAACAAGTTCTATGCAGGGGTAACCGGGAAGGCACTTGGGTTGCATGATACCTGTGTGCTGCCATTTCTGAAACCTCACCATTTGGAATGCGTTCCTCATCCTCAGACGTTGCTTCTCTGGGACTCCTTTTTAAAGTCACATTTGTATGAGAAGGAGATATAGTCAATTATGGTAAGAAGCAAGTAAGCGAGGACTAAACTAGTGTGGCTTAGTGCAGATATGAGTGAGCAAGGTAGGGAGGGGACAGTGAAGATGGGGAACGTGAGACTGAATTTATAATTCTGTAGAGACAGGCCCTGGGTACTAGCATTAAAGGGTGAATGTTGCCAGGTTAGGAAGGGTGAGAATAAGGATTGTTGGGGTTTCCCTGGTGAGCCATAAGGTTTTCTAGAGAAGATCGCATTGAGGGTTTTTTTGAACTAAGTTTTGGTCATAGTCTTTGAGAAAGGGTCCTAAGGGAAAAAACGGACAGGATGATCTGTTTGTTTTAGGGATGGTCTGGGGATCGGGTGTGGGAGAAGCAGGCAGGAGTGCTTTCAATCTGCCATTGTTAGTGGTAAGTGCTTCTTTCTCTCCCAAGTATGGCTGTTAATGGACACAGTGCAGAAAGGACAACTTAAACAATGTCAAGGAGAAAACAGAGCTTGTAGGGTAGAGACCCTGGAGCTCACCCCTAGAGTCATGGCCAAGAAAACACAGGCCTGGGTCCTCTAGACTCTCTCTGTGTGACCTAGGACAAGTGCCACCTGCACACTAAAGGCCTCTGTTCCTGTGTAATGCAAGGGCCACATGAGAACCAAGGTCCTCACACTGGTGACCGAGGGCAGCAGAGGGAGGTTGTGTGCTTCTACACAGGGCGGAAACTCTCTCTATTGCCTTTCTTCCCATCTGTCCCCAGCACTGGGCCTTAGAAAGCCCTTAAATTTGTGACTTGAGTCTAATCCCAATTTGATTGACTGTCTAGATGATTTCCAAGGTCACTCTGCTGTGCCAGTGTTCTAATGCCTTACTAGGAGTGCCTTCAGCTCTCAGCTAAGTGGGTCATAATCTGGGGTCCTCTGAACCACAGGGGCTCATGGGCCGGAATTTAGAATGTTCAAGAACTTGGATGGAATTTTTAAAAAATCATATATTTTTATTAACTTCTCACTGAAATTTAATGTTTTCCTACTTACGAATCTAGTTAACAAACCATAGTCAGCCACCCTGTACCAATAGAAATTACAGATATTTTCATCCTACAGCGCTGACCCCTGGTTTTCAGGCTGTTGCATACTTCCTTCCTCACAAATCTGGGCCTGGCTGGTGACACATTTTACCCAACAGAATGCAGCAGAGATGATGCTGTGTCTGTCATGCACTTAAGCCTTAAGAATGCCTGGCATGCACAGGTATCTTTTTTTGTAGAATGATTTGGGTTCCTCTGGGTATATTCCTAGAAGGGGAATTGCTGGGTTGTATGGGAAGTCGATTTCTAGATCTTTTAGGAGACGCCACACTGTTTTCCAGAGAGGTTATACTAGTTGACGCTCCCACTAACAGTGTACAAGTGTTCCCATTTCCCCACATCCTCTCCAGCATCTGTTGTCTTTTGAGTTATTGATGATGGCCATCCTGACTGGAGTTAGCTGGTATCTCAGTGTAGTTTTAATTTGCATTTCTTTGATGATTAGTGAGGCTGAGCATTTTTTCGTGTATCTATTGGTTGCTTGTTTATTGTAGTACTAGTCGCAGTAGCAGAAACAAGGAACCAACCATGCTGCCCATTTAAAGTAGACTGGATTTTTAAAATGTTGTGTATATACATGATGGAATATTGCGCAGCCATAAAGAAGAACAAAATTATGAACTTTGCAGCAACTTGTATGGAGTTAGAGTCTGTAACACTCAGTGATCTATCACAGAAACAAAGACCTGAGTACCACGTGTTTTCACTCATAAGCGGATCCTGAACCATTATCATAATGCTAGAAAAAAGGGATTGACAATAGTGGGAAACTACCAGGGGAGGGAACAGGGGGGCACACTTCATCAATAAGCGTACCTGATCTCAGACCAGGTGATGTGGGGACCAAAGTGAGGCCTTAACTTTACCTGTACAATGACCATTTGTATACCTAACCCTGAATTGTACCCCACATCTTTAAAATAAAAATTTTAAAAAATAGAATGCCTGGCAGTTTATAATTTTGGGGCTCCCTGAGAAACCATATAAAATATTTGCCATACTGCTGGAGAGGCCATGTGGACAGGCTGTGTGAAGACAGGGAGGCTCTGGGGCTATGTGGAGAAAAAAATGCAATGTCCCACCATCCCAGTGCCCCCAGCTAAGCTCAGCCTTCCAACCATCCCTACCAAGCTGCAAAAGGGAGCCATCTGGAACATTGCAGCCTATTTCAGACCTCAGATAAGTGTGAACTCAGCTGTCATGAAGCAGAAGAACCGTCCAGCAAGCCCAGCCCACCCACAGAATCATGAGATATATTAAAATGGTTTTTGTTTTAAGCCGCTAAATTTTGGAATGGTTTGTCAGGCAGCAATGGACAATAGAAATAGAGCATTTTTAGCATATATATCTAAATACAACTAAAATGAGTCCAAAGTGTCTGTTCCATTTTAGCTCCCACTTTCACAAGCTTTTGACATCTTTCTCATGTGGCATCAGGATGCTCCTACCACTCAGGATTGCCAAAATGAAGACGTGGTAGCAAGGTTTACAGTGGACAGTTAGTCGACAGATACTCCTTGAGCCCAGCTGCCTTGTTGCTCAATGTGACAGGCATGGGGAACTCCTGAGATGTGGGCTTTACTTTTGGGGTACTTGGAATTTAGTTGAGAAAAAGATGTTTACAGTCATGTGGAAAAAGTGCAAAATAGGATGCCCAGACAGAGTGTGATTGAGGCTCAGTGATGAGACTCTACCCTGACCTTCCCTGGGAATGGTTTTTAGAGGAGATAAGACTTGAACCTGACTTTAAAGCAAAGGCGTAAGTGAGGGAAGTAGGAACTGTTTTATACAGAGCTGTGAGCAAAAAGTCACAGAAATGACACCAGGCCAAGTTTGTTCAGAGTTCGGTGAATTCTGTTTAGAGTAGAGGATTTGTGTACCAATGGAGAATTTGTATGGGACCAGATTGTAGGGGTCTCGGGTGCCAGGACTTTGGGTTTTATTGGTCAAGGGAACAACGGAAACTCTGAACAGTTCAAATTTAATTAAAAACATTCATCAGGTACCCTATTTCCTTGCTCTTTAGTTCTATTCCTATGATCCAGATTAGCCTATCATTCGCCTTTCCTCTCTGGCAATCTGAAACGATCGTGATCGTGTTTAACCACCAAGTCATTCTTGAAATCCTGGAGCCACAACTTTCCTTCTAGAATCCCAGGTGGCCCTTATGACCAAGGGGTAGGTGATGAATGCAGAGGTAGGCTCCAAGGATGGAGGATCCTGCCACTGTCTCCCAAAGGCAGTGGTTTGCCCCCGTCAGAAAAGACAGTACCACAATTCAGTTCACAGTACCAAGCTCTGGTCTTGATGTATATTTTCCCCCAAGAACTCCTTAGTCTGAGAAACTTATTGAAAGACTGGGGGTGATGTGGATTAGAGAGCTTCCATGATGAAGTGTGAAAAGGAAGCAGGTAGTAGTCATATGGAAAGGTAATTTGGGTATCATTTGGCATCTCAAGTATCAGCTTGCTGTGAGCTGTATATTTCAGTGGGTGACAGTAATGGCAAAATTTGCAAGATGTGGGTTGTTTTTTTTAAGAGAAATTCTAGCTTGTCCTTTTCTTGTCCTTTGCTAAGTTTCTGTATTCATTCATCCTATATTGAATGAACCCCTGTGTAAAATGTTTTGCACTGACCATAAAGTCAGTCTCTCACTTTTAAGAAGTATGAAATCCAGAGTTAGAAGGAGAGGAGTAGGTGGGGTAACTCTAGGCTTTATAGGAAAATATCGGGGATGCTATTTCTAATGACCCCAGGAGCCAGTCTGAGTTGGATTTGCCCTTTTAAATTGATGCTTCTCTGTAATTTAGAGAACCTTGAGAGAGGTCCTCTCTTGCAGTCTAAAGTTATCCTTGAGGTCTGACATCAGCAAGAGGCAAATTTTATCTGGGGGAATAAGCTGCTCATCCAAAGGAGATAACAGCTGTGAGAAAAATTCCCCCAATGCCGGTCCTGTTGACTTATGTTTCAAAGGAGAACAATTTCAACATAGAGCTCCACTTTCCCTCGAGCTGCTGATGCAATAAAATGGCTGTAAGCAGCAAAAACTCTTTCAGTAGGGCACGTATTAAACCTTTCAGAGGTAGTGCTTTGATTTTTAATTTTACGCTCTTGGCAGGCAATCAGGGTCTTTAATAGTAGGGAGGCCAGAGGGAGAATGTTTCAAAACAGTGAGGATCTTATCATAGTGTGCAATTAATGAATAATTATTAAAACCCAGAAATAGCTAGAAGAGAAGGCAAGAGGTGGCAGAGCAATTCACTGGTTTTGGGCCTATAATGAACCCTCCAGAGAGGGGAAGTATGATACATAGTTCCATGCAATTAAATCTTCCATTTTCCCCCCATTGGAAGATCAGCAATTTCAGGGGCAAAAAAAAAAAAAAACAAAAAAACATGCCCATCACTTAAAAAGTAAAAGTCATTTGCTGATGCTCACACATTTGTTCAATTTGATTTTCAGCATTTGTTGCAATTACACTGAAAATAAAATAATAATAATAACTACAATAATAAGACACCTGATCCTTGAAATCGGTTTCTAAGAGAGCAGTGTTGGACATGTCCGAAGGCACCGGTTAGAACACTTAAATTGTGAACAAATTCAGCCTATGAGCGGCACGATCCCCAGCTGTCATAAAGAAAGCCCCCTACACGTGCCTTCTGAACACAGATCCCGCAGCTTCTTGTTATTTCCAGGCCCAATTTCGCCAGCTCCTTGTTGTCAGGATTGCTCCTCTGTAGGTCTCAGCACCACTGTTTCCTTTTTGACTCGGTTCTAGAAAATCCTGTCATCTGCCAAATGGCTGTTTACAGTTAAAAGGCCAGCATGCTGAGTGGCCTTGTGGCAGGCTGGCAAGCCAGCACGCAGGTCACTGCTGAGCAGGTACAGACACTGCAGCTCCTTGGAATCCTGGGAACAGGAAAGTGGCCTGGCGTGCACCGGCATGCTGGCGGAGTGACCACAGACCCCACGTTTATTCATTTCTTGGTCATTTTGGCCACCTTGGGGCCTCTGCTGGGCTTCCAAGAGTGTCTGAGGTCAGCTCACCTTTAAGCAGTCATTATCTCCCTCCGCTGCCAAGCTAGGGGTGGGGTGCCGGAGCAGGGCAGGCAGAATCAATGAGCACTTGAGATGGCATTTTCCTGGCATGCGGTAGCTCATTACTGAGGGCCTCGGTGCAGAGCTGGGTTTTCATGATTGATCTCTCAGCGGTATTTCAGGAGACCCGCCAGCATCACAAGGCCAAATGGGCCTGCAAAATAAATAAATAAATAGATGGATAAACAAGTAAATAAATGGGGAGAGGGGTTGCTGTTTTTCAGAGAGCAGTGAGAGAGGATGTTCTCCAGTGTGTGACATTGTGCAAAGGTGCCGGGGATGCTTTATTTGAAACTCAGCTGCAGGAGGCACATAGTGGCTGACAATAGGTTGGAGGTATGCAGGCCATGGGACTCTAAGAGAGAGCTCTGATGTGCTGTGCGCTGCCAGATGATAGGAATGAGGGTGGAAGGGAAGTAGTAGGTTCATTTTTTCTCATTGTCTGCTGTGTACCTTCTACTTAAATCAGGCGAGGCGCTTTTCCTGGTCAGAATGCTAAGTGGGGCTATTTATTGAGGACTTACTATGTGCTGGGTACGGTGCTGTGGGCTTGGCTCTGAAAATGATAATGTTAACCCAATTGTTACCGATGGGAAAACTGAGAATCAGAGAGGTGAAGTCATTTGTACAAAGTCGCACAGTTAGGAACCAAGGGATGCAGCGGGGTTTAGAACCCTAACTGAGCTGAACTCCTAAATCAGTGTTCCCCTTGCTGTTGTTTTTTAAATTTTTATTTATTATTATTATTTGAGTCAGGGTCTCACTCTGTTGCCCAGGCTGGAGTGAAGTGGCATGATCTTGGCTCACCACAGTCTCAACCTCCTAGGCTCAGGTGATCCTTCTTCATTAGCCTTCTGAGTAGCTGGGACTACAGGTGTACACCACCAAGCCTGGCTAATTTTATAAAAACTTTTTTTGTAGAGACACGGTCTTGCTGTGTTGCCCAGGCTGGTCTCAAACTTCTGGGCTCAAGCAATCCTCTTGCCTCGGCCTCTCAAACTGCTGGGATTACTGGCATGAGCCACGGTGCCTAGCCCTTGTTTTTAAGAAGCAAGGTCTTGCTATGTTGCCCAAACTGAAACACAGTGGTGTGATCCTAGCTCATTGCAGCCTGGAACTCCTGGGTTCTAGTGATTCTTCCACCTTAGCCTCCTAAAGCACTGGGTTTATAGGTATGAGCAGCCTGCCTCACCCAAATCAATGTCCTTCGTCACTATTCTAGACGGCTTCTCAGGCAAGGATGTAGCCTGCCCATTGTAGCCTCCTTCCAGCAAGGGGAGCTCCTGAGGCATTGAATGCCTACCAGCTCTGGGCTTCCAATTGTGCGTTTAGCTGTCTCTCCTATTCCTGGGTCAAATCACTGCAGCACCACCTAGCTGGGGCCCTGTCACTATTCTCTGCCAATGGACCCTCTATCTTCCTCTCTGCCACTGACATACTCAAAAAAGTCTGTTGGGTCCCAATCCTTCCCACCCACGGAAGGAGAGAGGATCATACCCTTCATCCTGGTCTCCAAGGCACTTGCTTTGTGTCCTTGTTCTGGAATACCTCCCCAACATCACCTCTGGCAATATTCCAGCCAACCTGACCAGCTTTGTAACTTAGTGCAAGCTTAAGTTCCTTGTTCTGCAATGTCCTCTTCAACTTCCAACCTAGTACCTGCCTATTAGTTTGTCAAGATTCAGTTTAAACATGCTTTGCCTGGTGAGTCTTTTCTGACTTTTGCATCACTTTGTTTACATGATTCTACGATAACTCTGTTGCACATATGTAAGGATCTAGTTGTCTGTCTGTCTTTGCCATCAGTCTGTTGAATGAATGGGAGTGCCTGACCATTTTGGTCACAAACCTTCTGTCAGGTCCATGTAGCAAGTCTAAGTATTTCTATGCTTCCAGTGGTTTCTTTTCCTGTACAGTGCTAACTGGTCCAGAATGGCTCGGGCTTCAATATCACAGTTGTCAAATCACCACATTTCCTAGGCATAGCCATCACTCAGGAACATGCTATATCAATGAAGATAACACTAACTGCTGCAACAAACAACTCCAAAAAGTGTCGTGTATGATGGCTTCATAGAAGATTATTTCTCACTCTTGTAAAATCCAAAATGGAGTTGCTTAGGGGCAGGCAGCTTTCCTAAGTGATGATTCAGAAATCTAGGACCCTTTCACTTTGGAGTTCTGCCACAGTCAACACCAGGCATCCAAGGCCACTGGGCCCGTCTGAATCAGGACAGTGGATGGGGGACAGGCCTGGAGTAATAGGTGTGGGGCATTTCCAGGGCTGGGACTGAAGGGGCAGCAATCACCTCCTCCTTCCTTCCATTAACACGACCACCTCTGCTCTCGGGAGGCTGAGGAATGTAGTCTCTCTGTGGGCCACTCAGCCGCCGCAGCCATACCACTTGCCTCTCACCATGCACAGTCTGCATCCAAGTTGAAGTTGGATTGAAGTTGGAAGTTGAAGCATCCAACTTCCAAGTGTTCTGAGTCCGGGTAAAATGTCCCTTCTTTCCCTGTGGAAGAACACAGTTCAGGGAAATTTATCACTTTCAGCTTGTCCCATCAGCAGCTGCATTATACAAGACTTTTCTTTCCTTGTAACCTTAAAGGCCGAAGAATGCCTCTTTTACCTGGCTGCCAAAGATTCCTAACTATTCCAGGTGGTGAAGATTCATGGTCAACTTGGAGTAGATTAATGCTCATGTTGAGAGTAACAGGTAAAGCACCCTTTCTCATTGCTGTCCTCCAGAAGCCATCTATCACCTAATTCCGTTTTTATTTTCAAGTGACTGAACAACTGCAAATTAGGTGAGAAATCAGTAAGTTTCAGGACTCTGAGGAGAGTCTAAACTATCTGCATATCTCAGCTTGTTCAATTATGCATCTCCATACCTCTCTTGTGGTTGTTATGACCAATTTTCTTCTAGGAAACTGTTCTGAAGGATGCTCGAAAACCTATTGTACTGATTTGCAAAACAGAAGCTCCCTTCCAAGACATGGATCAAAAAACTTTATCTGATAACGTCAGTCTACCCTGAAAACACCCAGATCCCTGTCCCCTCAGCATCTGGGACCCAAATTATACAATGCAAATTTTTTGGAATTGACTCAAATCTGTTCTGAAGTAATTTTATTCTGTGAACATCCACATGTAGTAAACATCTTATAGTTCCCTTCCTTGAGGGCAATTAGTGAAGTGTTAATTTGAAGCATTAGCCTTTGTCATGCTGAATCAATTAAATGCCCCTATGACAAAACTGAGCTTCTCATCTACACATATACTTATATTGCAGAATTGTAAGCCTAAAGGCAAGTAAATGTATGAGGTCAGTGTGGATTTCTCTTTGCTCAGAAGCTCGTCATGGTTTCCCCATGTCTCTCTCCATCTATCCAGCATTGCAGCACCCTGAACTGACTTTCCTAAGTCACCATGATAAGTTCTAAGAGCTCAGGCTAGATAATTTTTTGTTCCAAGAAGAAAGTCTCAAACGTCTCACCTTAATCCATTTCACCTTGCTCAGCCTTCCCTCCTCTGTGGACTTAATGGAAGTTTGTTCTGCATCTCAGGAGCTTTCCTCGGACCCACGCATCTCTTCCCTCCCTGGTTTCTGCTCCTTTGATCTGCCCTCACCAACCCACTTCCAGTCTTCATGAATGTGTTCTTTTGTAACATTAGAGGTGCACTTTAAATTTTCTGACCCTGTAGTTTTAATTAGGTCTATTTTAATCAGTTCTTGTAAATAACTCTTCACAAACTCCAAAGCATGTGGTGTTCTTCTATGCTTTTTTTTCTTTTTTAATTTTAAAGGTTTGGGATACATTCAGAGTTAGGTATACAAATGTTCATTATGCAGGTACCCTTGTTGGTGAGGTGTGCCCCCCCTCCCCGATTCCCACTACTGCCAATCCTGCCCCCTCACCCCTCCCAGCAATTTCCCACTATTGCCAATCCTTTCCTTATAGTATTACGATAATTGTTCAAGGTCCGCTTATGAGTGAGAATATGTGATACTCAGTTCTTTGTTTCTGTGAAAGATCACTCAGTATTATAGACTCTAATTCCATACAGGTTGATGTGAAGTTCACGATTTTGTTCTTCTTTATGGTTGCGTAATATTCCATCATGTATATATACCACATTTTTAAAATCCAGTCCTCTTTTGATGGGCAGCACGGTTGGTTCCATGTTCTTGCTACTGTGAACAATGCTGGTGTATGGGTATCATTTTTATAGAGTGATTTGAGTTCTTCTGGGTATATTCCCAGTAGGGGGATTGCAGGGTCATATGGAAGGTTGATTTTTAGATCTTTTAGAAATCACCACACTGTTTTCCACAGAGTCTGTACTAGTGGTTTTTTAATTTACATTTCTTTGATGAATTGTGAGGCTGAGCATTTTTCATGTATCTGTTGGCTGCTCATGTGTCTTCTTCTGAGAACTGTCTATTCATATATTTTGCCCACTTTCTAATGGGGCTGTTTGTTTTTTTCTTTTCAGCACGTTTGAGTTCCTCATAGATCCTAGATGTTAGGCCTGTGTCAGACATACTGTTGGCAAATGTTTTTTCCCAGTCTGTGGGTTGTCTCCCTGCTCTCTTGATGGTTTTTGAAAAGCCAGTTCTTTACATACTACTCTGAAGTGTCACCTCATCATAAACCAAGGACCTTATATGTGTTAATTTAATTTTGGGTCTTCTGTTTCAAGGGTCAGTCTGTTTATCCTTGTGCTAATGTCACACAGCCTTAATTATTATAACTTTACAATACATAATGGTATCTGGTAGTATAAATCTTTATCTTTGTTCCTCATGTTCAGAATTTCTTTGGCTATTCTTGGCTATTTGCTTTTTTACATACATTTTAGAATCAGCTTGTAAATATTTATAAAATGTCAGCTGGGATTTTTATTGATCTAAAATTAATTTGGGGAGAATTTAAATCTTTATAACATTGAGTTGCCTAACCATGAACATGGTATATCACTTTTCATTTAGGCTTTTAACAATTTATCTTCTTAATGTCTTATGGTTTTCGTTCTTGTTGACGTTTCTTTAGATTTATTTCTAGATATTTATTTTAAAAATTCCACTGTGAATTGTACCATTTAAAAATTAACTTTGTATCCAGAGACTTTTCTAAATTCACTTATTAATTTAACAGTTGCTCCATACATGCTTTTGGGTTTTAAGTATACAATCATGTAATCTATGAGTAATAAGAGTTGTGTTTCTTCTTCTTTAATCATTTTGCTTTTAATTTCTTATCTTGTTGTACTGGCTCTGTGCTCCAGCTCTGTCACACCCCAAATGGATGGGCACTTGTGCAAAAATAACAAATAACATTTTTGTAAAACATTAAAAAACAATTTCCCTATTGTGCAAGATTTTTTATGTGCTGTTACATCTTCCCAGAAAACCATCTCTACCTCTATTTTGTTTAGGCAAAACTTATGCATCCTTCAGGTCTTTGACTCCTCCTTCAGAAAGGTTTCTGTGACGTCTCTGAGACTGGATGTAGGGAGTGGAAATTGTCTCTCATCCAAGGTGATTAAGCACAACCCTTAGGGCATTAAACTGAAATTGCTTGTTTATAAATGTGTCTCTTCAGCTGAACTGTAAGTCCTTCAGGGGCAGAGACTCTGCAATTTTTTATTGCTATATCACCATCACTCAGTGAAGTGTGGGGCATATCAGAAGCACTTGATAAAGGTTAGCTTATCATTCTTCCCTTCATCTTTGTTTTGATACTTGTCTTTATCCTCTTTCTCGCCATCTAGTTATAGAAGCATGGCCCTTATCAATATAGCTTTTGGTTTTCTGTTTTTTCTACTAGATCACAGTGTCCTCAAGGGCAAATATCTTATGCTTCATGTTTCTATCTCCAGTGCCTAACACAGTGTCTACCTTTTAATAGACATGTAGCACAGGTATGATAGGATGAATGTGTGTGTATGAACAAATGAATGAATTGGTAGATAAATGGTCCTTGCTATAAAGAAACTATAAGAATGACTTGGGTAATGATTCAAGCATACTCATACAACAGAATTACTGTATAAGACTAAAGCCAAAATGAATGCAGAGGTTTAGTGTGAATTTCCCTTTGGCCAGAAATTTCTTCTTCTCAATTCTTCTAGCCTCTTCTTCCATCCATCCAGAATTGCAGTGTCCTGAGTAGCTCGCTTAAACAATCACCTTAAGCCTTAAGAAATCCTAAAAACTCAGGCCAGATAATTCTCTTATTCCATATCATCTTATTTTTAAAAACCTTCATCTTTATTTTTTTTGAATTTAAGTTTGCTTTCCTTCTGAGCAACCGTCTCTGGATCCAGGCATCTCTTCCCTTCCTGGTTCTGCTTATTCGCTGCCTCCCCACCCCTCTGTCTTAGATGCTCTGCTGTTTCAAAAGTTGAGAGGTGTATTTTAAAGTTTTCAGATACCATGGATATAATCGCACCTGCAGGGAACAGTAAGAGCTTGGGAAAGACCTATTCTTCATGATCTGTTATCAGGAGCTGTGATAACTCAGCAATGAGCTCACAACCCAGAGACCTGCATTGTACACATTTGAAAATAGAATGAATCCCTGCAGGGCTCTTCTCCAGAATCCCTCATCTCCAACAGGCAGGTGACTCCTCCCTTCCTTCAGCCTCTCCTGGAGGCCCACTCCTGCGTTGGTGTTAACTTCAACTTGCATGCCTTTTTGGCAGGCATCATTGCACAATGTCTTCCCAGCTAAAATCTCTGCCCCACCCTGCTGAGATAGGTCACGCAGCAGAGAGGCTCCCAACTGAGAGTACACTTTTTTGGAAAGTGGGCCTAGATTCTGTTAATGCCAGCTGACTTGAGAATTGTAGGGGAGCAGGTAAGGCCAAATAGCAGATGAGATCAGAGCTCTTAAATGCCAGCTTTTGCTGTGGGGCTGGTAAGTCACTAATTGTAGCTACATTCACTTCCCTCGCCTCTCACCCTTAAATAAATATATCTCTCCAGTCAGAAGGATTGGTTGCTTGCTTCTCCCTAAAGCAGTGTCTCTATTTAATTGAAATCCCACTTCTTGAGGCCAGGAGCTGTGGCTCATGCTTATAATCCCAGAACTTTGGGAGGCCAAGACAGGAAGATGGTTTAAGGCCAGGAGTTCAAGAGCAGCCTGGGCAACATAGCACCACAACCCTTCCTTTACAAATAAAAATAAAAATTAGCCAGGTGCAGTGGTGTGGGTCTGTAGTCCTAGCTACTGAGGAGGCTGAGGTGGGAAGATTGCTTGGGCCCAGGAGCTTGAGACTATAGTGAGCTATGATCATGCCACCGTACTCTAGCCTGGACAACAGAGTGAAATCTTGTCTCTTAAAAAAAGAAAACACACACACACACACCACACACACCACACACACACACACACACACACACACACACACACACACACACACACACACCTGTTTTGCTTCTTACAGATTCAATGCTAAGCTACTGTTTTGATCTTGGCCAATGTTGGGGTGAGGCAAACTAGGTACCTGCAATGCAAAATTTAAGGAGGCCCTTCTCTCAGGTGTTGGCCCTGTACTTGCTCAACTCTGGGAACAAGAGTCTCCTTAAATTTTAGGCATCTGGCTTGTTTCACCTTATCCCAGCCCTGGTTTTGTCAGGTGATCTTTCAACACAGATTAGGTGATCATGGTGAGATTCATAGGAATGCAGAAAGCCAGGCTCCCTCCTGCAGACTTTCCCTGTTATCTTTCTACCATGCCCTGAAATTTTTTATGAGTTCAGAACTCCCCCTCCCCATACTAAAGCTACTATATATTGAGAGTTTGGTACATGCAGGTTCTGAGCTGGGACCACTCTGATCATTATTTATTGCCATCCTAACAACTCTGTGAGGTTGGTGTTTACCCCAATTTTTGCAGATGAGAAAACTGAGGCTTAGAGAGGTTGTCCTTCACAAAACCTGGAGAAAGCAGAGCCCAAATATGACACAGGTCTGTTTGACTCCCCAGCATCCTATACTCATTGAACTGCCCTTACACCTGATGAGGCATCTGTCACCACACAGCATAAAGTCATTGAGGTTTTCAGTGTCAGGGATTTGAGTGTGGGGAAGGCAAGGAGGCAGAACCATTCTGAGGATGCAGGGGCCCAGGAAAAGGGTGTAGAGAGGAGATTCTGGAGGTAACATGATGGAAAAGTTGGAGAAGCTTCATTCTCCCACTTCACCTGTTCATACCTGGCCTTTAAAGCTGACCTGGCTCTAAGTGTGGGCCCTAGAAGATGGTGCTGGGTTGAGCTGAGCCTCTGTGAGTTCTTTTGGCTCAGCCCACCTATCTGTATTTCCTTTCTGCCTGGTGGCAGCCCCACTTCACACCAGAGCTACCTGCATACCCTGGAAGAGCTATGCTCTGATATCTGCAGCCTGCACCTGGACTAGACAACCAGCAGCCTCTTTTTCCTTGTTTGGTGAAATGTCACCCTCCATTCTTGCATGTCTTACTCACATTCTCACCTCCTGGACACCCTTTTCCTCCTTTCCCACCAGCAAAATCCTACTTCCACCTCTAGGCCCATTGAGAGCATTCTAAGAAACATTCTTCACCCTGTCACTTTCCTCCTCACCTTCTGCAGAATGAAATGCTTCTCTCGGTCTGCCACCGGTCTTCCTTTATTGGGCTTTGTAGGATTGCTTTCTCCTGTATGCAGGTCGGCTCCTGACCCAGCATGAGCTCCTGGAAGGTCAAGACTGGGTCAGCCTCAGGGCTTCTCTGCAGTGTTCAGATAGGGTCATGAGTAAATCTAGGGTTTCTCTTACCACCTTCCCAGAGAATGCTGTTTTTTTAATACACTGTTTTGAAAGAATCACAGCACATAGAAGTATATAAAGTAAAAATTAAAACTCCCTTCCCCCTCTCCCAATTTCACTCCCAGTGGTGTCTACTGTTGGGTTTGATGTCCCTTCTTGTTTCTGTACACAAACACAAATGCACAGATACAAACCCATTCATAGACACGTTTCTCTGATTTTTTTTTCCAATAGCGCAGTTGAACAATGCATAGGTTTTGTAGATTCCTTTCTTCTACTTAATAGTGCAGTGGAGCCTTGAGTCCATTTCAGTACACACAGAATTGTCTTATCTGTTTAACAGCTATGTGTAGATGTACCATCATTGTTAAATGGCCTGTGGATGGATATTTGAGTTGAATTAATTTATCCTTGCAGTGAACTTCCTTGGACTGAAATATTTGCACATTTGAGTTGGTATTTGTATGGTATAAAGTCCTACGGGAGTTCCTGAGACAAATCCTGCGCACCACTGGATTTTGGAGGATAGTACGAAGTTGCTTTCAAGGAGGCTGAGCAGGTTTTCTCTTTAAATGATGAATGAGAATGCCTCTCCTCTACTTCCCTACCTGAATCTCATTAATATTGTACCGATCTTTAAAAAACTTTGGCCATTGTGAAAGGTGAAAATGAGATTTAGCTGCTATCCTGATTCACATTTTTTTCCATATACTAGTAAGATTTTTTTTTTTACATGTTTATTGCTGTAAGCCTTGCCTGTCCATGTCCTTTGTCTCTTTCTTTTGGACTGTTAGTCTTTTTCTGTCGATTTCTGAGAGCACTTCTTGTATTGGGTAAATTAGACATTTGTTTGTCGTATGTATAGAAAATGTGTTTCCCAGTTTATCTTTTCATGTGTCCGATGGGTTTAGTAGTAGTAGTAGTCGTCTTTTATAAAAGTCTTTTTATATTTAAATACTTATTCATTTAAATTCAGATGAAGGGCATAAACTTTGAATTCAGACAGATCTGAGTTCAAACACAAATCAAGCAGCTTAGTTTGCAAAGTCCCTTAACCTCTCTGGGTCTCAGTGTTCTCATCTGATACTTAAGGGTAATGCTGGGAATACAAGAGACAATGGGACAGAGGAAACATTGACCAGAATAGATGGAATTAACAGAACAGCCTCTGGCCGGGCTCTGTGGCTCAGCCTGTAGTCCCAGCGCTTTGGGAGGCCAAGGAGAGTGGATTGCCTGAGCCCACAGGTTCAACCCGCTCGGGCAACTTGGCGAGAACTCATCTCTACAATAAATCAAAAATTAGCAGGGCGTGGTAGGGCGGGCCTGTAATTCCGGCTACTTGGAAGGCTGAAGCGGAAGGATCGCCGGAGCCCAGCGGATCGAGGCTGCGGTGGCCGGGAGCGTGCCATTGCACTTCAGTCTGGGCAACGGAGTGAGACTCCAACTCAAAACAAACAAACAAACAGAACAGCCTCTGGAAGTCAGAAGTAGGCTCTCTGTGGCCTGTTGCCTTCCCCTCCCTGTCCTCCTCTTCCTATGGTTCTTCCCTAACCCTCCTTGTTCTGGAGCGTCGAAACATGTGTATCTCCTCTTTTTCTCACCCCAGGAAAGCCTAGGTGACAAAATTCTTCTCCTCCCTAATTAACAAGGAAGGTGGAAAAGAAGATGCTCCCTGAGTTAAATGTGTGTGTTCCAGCAGCCAGCCTATCTGACCACCTGACAAAGGTCACCCTGGCATTCTTCCATTTCCATTGCTGAAACTTCCTGAACCTCATCATTTCAGCCTTAGATCAATTTGCTAGATTTTCATTTCGTTTTCAAGTTGTTCATTCCGTCTTTCACTCAGACTAGTAATTTCAGGGCCTAAATTATAATTTTAAGATGTTGCTTCAGAAGCATTACAAAACATTAAAGCACATTTAGCCTTGAATTGTCACTTAAGATTATTGCAGGAAATTAGGGCTGTCTCAATCATAAATGTGACAGCTTCTATTATGACTAAATGGGGACAAAGAGTAAAGAAATGTTAAGTGCACAGTCACTTCTTGTGTGGGTGCCAAGGAACCCAGAGAAATCGAGGCCACCGCTGGAGCATGGGGGCTGGGCTGGGTTGGGCTCTGGGACTCCATCTGTGTGCCAGGGGCCCACAGAGCCCCTTCCACCTGTGAGTGGGCCGATTATGGCGGCTTCCTAGGTTTTCTCATCTCCCACCCTATCCCAGCCTCCTCGACCTTTAGCTTCCCTCTTACAATGCCTCTAATGGTCAGCTTCACTTAATGCCAGGTGGCTGGCCCACAGCTGTGAAGGTCCCCACGAAATTGAGGACATTAGAAAGTGGGATGGAGGCCAATGGGGATGTGAGAGCCGAGGGACCCTGCCCTTGCATGTCTCTTCCGTTTGGGACAGAGATCCATGAGATTGCCCACAGGTTCCCCAAGGGTCTGAAGGTGTGGAAGCCAGCTGTGTTTATCCCCATGACTGCCAGCCATCAGCAGCGTCCACATCTGCTCAGTGACTGTAAATACTCGGCCCGCAGGGGGAACGTCTCCAGTGTGTGGGGTCTCTGATACAGGTTCTGCTGCCTAGTACGTTTTGTTCTCTACTTAAAGCCAACCCAGCAGCATAAGGTCCCTGAAGAGCACATATAGACCCTCTCTTTTGCCAGGGCCAGAGCCAAATTTGCTGTAAGATCGGGCTATGCATGTTCTCAGCAGTCAGCTGTGGTCACAGTGATTCCAGGCACCAGGCAGCCTGGCTGAGAAATCCAGTGAAAGATCTGGCAGCATGGCTAATGACCTCACAGCAGGCTTCCTGTGCCCCTGGCTATTGTGCCCAAAGAGCGTGTCTCCAGTCCCAGCAGGGAAGGGAGGGAATAACTTCCTCCCTGGAGCCTCCACAGACAGAAACCTTGTGGCTGGCAGCATTTGCCCAGTCTTACAGAGAGGGCCGCAGGATGGCCAAGAAGCCAGGCAGAGGGAGCCCAGATTCAAACCACTTTTGCCCAGTTGTGCTCCCATTTCTGTGGGCAGGAGAGTGGAAGGTTTTTCCCCAGAGTGGGAGTTATGTATAAGGCTGTCATTTAGAGGGTCTGTGTCTCCTGTAGTATGTCTAGTGGTATAACCTCCTGGGAGAGAAGGTGGCCATCCATCAGACATACCTGCCCTGCACTGGCCTGGGTAGTTGGGGGATTTAGTTCCAGAGCCTTCACATATACAGTCATCAATCGTTATGGCTCAGTGACCTTCCCTCCCACCCCCACCAGCCCCTTCACCTTCACTGTGCACAAGTCTCTGCCCCTCCTGGGGCTAATCTGCTAAACCCATGGGCGTCAAAACGCTCAACTTCTTAGCTGGGCCTTCGGGGCTCTGCAGCGCAGTCTGATTCCCCTTGCATCAGTCAGTGGGGCTCTACCTGTTCAGAATGCATATTCCTGAATTGCTTCTTGAGGGGGTGAGGTCTGGAAGTCCGTTTATAACAAACTCCCCAGGAGATTTTTATTTGCATTAAAGATGGTAAATACCAACACAGCTCCCTCCTGAGGCAGGAGGCCCCAGCCCCCTGCACAGTTTTGTCTCAAGATGATGATGGTGGGCCCTCAAGATGAGTGAGCCCTGGGGACTGGAGGTTTTCCCAGGACACCCCTCATGCTCTGGACCAGGATTTCCCAACAGCTTTCAGTCTGTGATACAATCCTGTAAGGGACATTCTGGGGAGGGGGACTTCACTGACCCACTCAACCATCCCTTGGAAAAAGGGATCCTGCTTCTGTAGGAAGTCTTCCTTGCCCACCCCCTTCCCAGTGTCCCTTGGGGCCACCTTTACCCGGACACCTCCTCTCACCCCTCTCTTTTCCTCTTTATCCTTCACCAGTGATGCCTATTTAACTCATTAAACCACAACCGCTACATGTTTAATATGTCTGCTCTCCAGAGAAACCTGGAAAGGCCTACTATGTGTCTCTCCTGCTTGGGTAGTTTTCCTCTGGCCACTGCTGCTTGTCTGGCCTCAGTCGCCAGTCCCTGGAGCCCCTTTCCGAGCCAGACCTGGAAGATTTCCAAGTTTCTGTCTCGTGCTTAGAGTTGGCTGTGCTGAAAGCTGGTCCCTGAGCTCAGGTGAATTCCCTTAGCTCATTACCAAAGTGTCTCTCAAAGGGCAGGTTAACAGGAAATAAGTGTCAGCCGCAATGCTGCAGATGACCATGACTTAAAGCTTGCTGCTCCCTGAGCCCAGTGTCCAGAGCTGCCAGTGCCCAGGGTCTGAGCGGACCACACGGAGCTGTCAGCCACACATTTTGACTTGTGCCAAGTACTGCTTTATTTTGTTTTCCAATTGATTCCTTCGAGGGGAGGCTGTTCTGCCATTGGCACTGCCAGCTCTTGGTGGGACACTCAGTGCCCGAGAGGTCTCTTGTCATTGCAGGCCTCGGCAAATGGCCCATGTAGTCGAATACTTGTCAAGTTGCCATTTTGACATACAAGTAGGGGCAGTTGCAGTGTCACAGAAGGGGTGAGTATGGTGGAGGCAGAGAGATCCAGGCTCAGACACTGGCTCCAGCCCATCCAGTTGTTGTCTTGGGACAAGTCTCCATTTCCCATCTGTTAAGGGAATTCGGTGATGCCCACCTTCCAAGGTTATTGTGAGGAATGAGTTTGTAAAACCCCAAGCTGGGCCTGTGACAAGGCAATCCATTGCAGCCTATTGGTTTCCTTGTTCTAAGTAAGAAGGCTTCATGTCTGTTTCCAGCAGCTTCCCTAGGGTGCTGGGATGCAGGGTATTAGAGAGGACTCCTCACAGAGCTCAAGCTGTCATGAAAGGGATATGAATTAAGATGGCCACTCCTCCACCTGACTCTGCTCATGCTCTTCTGCCCGTCCCCTGGGCCCTTGCTGAGGGGAGTCAGGGGACTCCCAAGCTGGGAAGAGACCTTTGAGAGGCTTGCCCAACCAACCAGAGAGGCGGCAGGAGTCCCTTGAATGGATGAGGAATTCTTAGGCCGGAGGTTCCGTGATTGACCTAAAGGTACACAGGTGGAAAAACCCAGTGCATTGGGCTCCAGGATCCTGACACCTTGAAGGAAGATCTGGAAAGGAGGTGGGGAGGGGGGATTTGAAGGTGAGAGGAGGGGCAGGGAAGAAGAGTAAGGAAAGAATGGAGGAAGAAGAATGGGACAGTGCCACCTCAAAAGTGTGAAACAAAGTTAAAGCTTATAAAGGAAGTTAATGATTCCCTCTATAGTTCCTCCCTGTCCTGCCCTCCAAGAAGTAGAAGGCAAAAATGATTCAGTACACAGAGCTCCAGTCTGGAAACCAGGGTGCAAGGGGTCTGATTTAGTCCTGGTTCTGCCATTAACTAGCGGTGTGACTTTGGGTCAGATCCCAACTTCTCTGGACATTTCTCTCCTCGTTTACAAAATGAAAAGGCTGGATGAAATGACCTCTGTTTTTGCTTCTAGCTCTAAAAATTTTTGTGATGTGTCAAGCAAAAATCCTGGAGCCCTGTCTGTTGTGATGGCTTTGAGGTAGAGAAGCCAGGAAAATTACCTTGGGAAGGGGGCTTGCTCCTTTCTTCTTCCACCAAAGAAGGCTCTAGAATGATAGGAAAGTCAGAGGCAGCCTGGCAGCTGATGCTAGGGTAGAGGAACAGCCCATCCCCTTACCACCCCTCCCTTCCATCTTAGCAGTCCAAGACTCCCCTGCCTCCCAGGAAATGGCTTAATTTACCCCTCAACTTTTGTAAAAAGAAGCCAAGAATAATGGGGTGACTATATTAGTTTGCTAGGGGCTACCATAAAAAAAAAAAAAAAACCACTGACAGGATGGCTTAAACAACAGAAATTTATTTTGTCACAACTCGGGAGGCCAAAAGTCTAAAATCAGCATACAGGCGGGGCTGGCATCTTCTGAGGCCTCTCCCCTTGGTTTATACACAGGTGGTCGGCTTTTCCCTGAATCTTCACATGGTCTTCCCTCTTGTCTGTGTGGGTCTTTGTGTGTCGCTTCGTATAAGGACACCAGTCATGTTGGGCTATGGCCCACCTTAATGACCCCCATTTTACTTTCATTCTTTCTTTAAAGGCCTTGTCTCCAAATACAGTCACATTTGAAGGTAATGGGGATTAGGGCTTCCATATGTGAATTTCAGGGGCATACAATTCTGCTCACAATAGTGACCATGGCATTTAATGTCCATGCTGAAATACTTTTTCTTTTTTTTTTTTTTTTGAAAGCAGGATTTATTGAGAGGACAGAAAAGCTCCCACAGTGGGAGGGGACCCAAAGGGGTTGCCCTGAAATACTTTTTCAAAAATACTTGAACTTTGTGGGAAAGTGTAATGTGTTGGATGCATGCAGAAAAGTGCACATATTATCTGTGTATAGCTTAGAAATATTCATGTAACCAGACTAAGGTACATCGTGTTACTAGTACCCCCTCTTCCCTCCCCGCCCCCTGAAATCTGCACTTTGTGTCCCCTTGTGCCTGCAGCTTCAGCAGTAACCATTACATGAACACCATCCATTAGCTTCTCCTGTTTTTGTCCTTTTATATACAAAATCATACAAAATATAACCTTTTGCATCTGCCATCTTCACTGAACATATTTGTGAGATTCACCCACATTGCCAGTGTGGGTTACAGCCTGCTGATCCTTCTTGCTGTGTGTAGTGTGCAGTATTTCATTGTGTGCATATTCCACAGTTAATCTATGCATTCTACCATTGATGAACTTTTGTGTGGTCCCCAGTTTGAGACCATTATGGACATGAACACTCCTGTACATGTCTTTAAGTGGACTTAGTATACCCTTGTCTGTTGGTGTTTACCTAAGAGTGGAGTTGCTGGATCATAGGGTGTGTACATGGGTAGCTTTAGCTTTGGTAGAGACTGCCAAATAGTTTTCCAAAGTAGTTGTCCAGATTTTCACACTCCCTCCATTGGTGCATGAGAGTTCCAGTTGTTCCATATCATTGCATACACATGGTCTCCCTGCCCTATTGTTTTAATTTTAGCTATTCTGGTGATTGTGTGGTGACATCTCCCTGTGGCATTCACTTGCAGTTCTCTGATGACTCGCGATGTGGGACATCTCTGTATCTGTTGACTGGCCTGCTTTGTAAAGCGCCTGTTAAACCTGCCCATGTTTTTTCTTACTGAACTGTCTGCCCTGTCTTCTTTTTTTGTAGGAAGACTTTATATGTTCTCTATGAGTCTTCTGCTGATGCTGGGACAATTTTCAGAGTCAATGGTGGGAGCTAATGATAAATAAGCTGGGGAAAGTATTATAAATCGGGACCCCTAGGCAAATTGAGCAAACTTGACTGCTCAGTAGACAGTTTCACGAAGATTTAGAGACAAATTCAGAGGCACCAAGGGCTCATATAAGAACGAAAAATGAAAAAAAGAGCTTTGCAGTATATAGCTTTGTAGTATATATCTTTGCTCATTCTCAATTCCTTCTTTTCCTGCATCTTTCTAAAGATGTTCACCTTCAGAGTTCAATACCAGGATGAATTTTTATTTCTGTGTGATGCTGATTCAGCACTCAGTTTTCTGTCCATGATCTGCATTAAGTTCATTAAACTTTTGACATTTTATGATCTTCTTAGTCCAACCCCCTTGTTTTATTAATGAAGAAACAAACCTAAAATGGTTAAATGATGTCCTCAAGGTCACACAGCTGGTTAGTAAAGAGCTGAGACTAGAACACAAGTCTACCTTGTTTCCACCAAAGGCATTTTGGTAACTATTCAGCATTTAAATCAGCTCACAAATACTTTTGACCATGTGAAAGGTCGTTGTGAGGCCTTGATATCTGTTAAAATATTGGGGATGAAGGGAAGGCCCTGACCTGGAAGTCAGAGGATGCGGCCACTGGTGGTGGTGGCTTGGCATTCATGCTCTGCTTTCTCATTGGTCAAATGATAAGGTTCTATGAGTGTCCTCTGACATCCCTTCTATCTCCAAGTTCTACATCCAAAAATATCTTTCCTGAGGGAAGAGAAAAAGTGGCTTTTTTTTCCTTACAACAGGAAACACGTAAATAAGTATAGATTTCCTATGCAAAGAAAGGATTGGGTTTCTTTAATCAATAAAGAGAAAGGAAAGAAACCGGGATTCAAATTAATAAAATCCCAGTGGTATGAGTGGTGGAGAACAGCCTCCCCACTCTTCCCCCCATATCTTTCTCCCCCCCATCTTTCTCTCTCTCTCTCTCTCTCTCTCTCTGTGGGGGTGTATGTGTGTCTCACTTCAAATGGGCTAAAGGAAACGTTTATTTATTTGGGGAGAGACTCAAGTTATACCCGAGAGACTGAGTGACATAACCTTAGGAGGTTGAAGAATCTCCTCTGCAGACCCCTGCAATAAAGTCATCTATATAATCGAGACTGTTATATTGGAAGTAAAAGAAAACCAAATTCAAATTGGCTAAAGCAAAATAATAATAATAATAATAATAATACATAGATAATAAATAAATAAGAAGATAAGAAAACATTTATTAGCAGCTCCCGTAATTGAAAAGTCTATGGGTAGATTTTATTTTAGGATTGGCAGGATCCAGGCTCAAATAATATTAGAAATCATTTTCCCTCTTTCTTGCTACACTTTCTCTTTGCTTTCCTTTGCATTGGCAAAAGAGACCATTTCTGGGAAGGCTCTCCTGAGTTGGATAAGTCATGGCCACAGGGTTACAGGCTTATATTTTCCTGGTTTAGCAACTCCAGCAGAATATTTGATCCAGGGACTCCAGCAAATGTCCCAAGGCTGGCTCTGATTGCCTGATCTAGGCCCCATGGTCATTCCTGTTGGAACCAGCCACTGTGACTCTTACTGTCCACGGATTCACTATCTACTCACCTCTGGATGTGGAGAGTGTGGTCACCCCCGCACATGAACTTCAGGGATTGAGTCAGGGGCAGTGGTTCCCCAGAACATCAGGACCATCTTACCAGAGGAAGGAAGGATTCATTCTAGGCAGGCATGTAAACTGATGTCTACTTAATCATCCAAGCACAGCAGCGTGCAGAAAACCATGCTTGGGACAGGATGGCAGCAAAGATACTACTTTGTCTTTTCTTCAAACCCAGGATTCTAGGAAGCAGGAAGGAAAGAAAATATTATTTATTGAATGTCAATATGCCGAGTATTGACATAAACCTTATTTTATATTCTAATCATATGGTAAGGAAGATATTAATTTCCCAATTTTGCAATCAGTGAAAATGAGGACACAGAGGGGGATTTGCAACTCGTGCCTCAGGGTTGCATGTTAGTCAGCAAAGAGGCCCAGTTCATAACCAGAGGGTCTTGACTGTAAAATGTCCCTGATTTCACAGTGCTGCCTTCAAAACTGGGTTTGCAGTGCGCAGAACTGCGACAGTTGTAAACATAAAGTTGAAAGAAGGAGCCTTGGCCATGGGGAAGGAAAACAAGTTCTGACTTGAGTCCTGCCCTGGTTCTCGCAGTTGCCCAGCTGAACAACCTTGATGGGTCTCTTGCTTGTCTTGGGCCTCTCTTTCGTCATGTGTAGCACGGCGGGATTGGAAAAAACTGTAAGGCCAACAGTGGCCAGTTATCAGGTAAAGGGCGTGCCAGGCTGTGCCAGCTCTGACCCAGGCAGACGCATTCTCAGGTGGCTCTGATGCTACACTTTGGGCTTCTGTCTGTGCTCAGTTCCAGCATGCACCAAGCCAAGCAGGTTCCCTTACTCCCACTCTTTCACTCTCAGTTCTTAGTTTCTTCCTCCCCCCACCTCAGAAGTGTCTTGGAGCATGGACTACCCCACTTCCCCAGACATGCACCGGGACCTTGCCCCAGCCAGGGCCTACCTTCGCTAGAGCCTTGCCGAGGAAAATTTTGTTTACAGTGGATTTTCAGAGTTTCAGTAGCTTGATGCCCTGAGGCTTCCGCCCCTCTGCATCCCAGCCTGCCCTACCCGGGTTGGGCTGGTTTGCTTGAAGGGGCTATTTAATTGGTCTCCTGCACCTTTCTCCATCCTTTCCCAGACTCAGCTCAGAATGCCCAAAGGCTCCGTGTCACATCAAACCTGAGAGACCTGCAGATTCTAGTGAGGCACCAGGCAGGACCCTGTTAAGAGAGTGGAGGAGTCCTGCTCCTTGCTCATCCAAGGCCAGTAGGCAGCCTTCCCAGAGAATCACTGGGTGGCTTTGCCTGCTTTCAGGTTCTAGAACAATCTGAAGCCATTCTATTCCTTGCATTTCTTTCTGGGGTGTGGCTAGAAAAGATGATACCTGATTCCTGTAAGCTGAAAATCATTTTTCTAAGTATTATTACCTAAACAAGAAGTGTGTGTGAGAAGGACCCCCCAAAACCCAGAACTTATTTATAAAAACTGTGTATTTATAGCATGGTGGGATTGGGAAAAACTGAAAAAACCTATTTAATTAATTAATTAATTAATTAATTATAAAGATGTGGGATACAATTCGGGGCTAGGTATATAAATGTTGATTGTTCAAGTACCCTTGTTGATGAGGTATGCCCCTCCCTCCCTCCCCTAGCAGTTTCCCTCAACTGCCAATCCCAACCCCTCCCCTAACAGTTGAAACTTTAGGCACCTTCAAAGTACTCTGCCTTTGATACAATGCATATGTTGAGATGCTTTTTGCACTGCTCGAAACAATTTTTGAGCTTGTCAATTTTGATGCCTTTTAGTGCTTCTGTCGTTTTTGGTTTCATCTCTTCCACATCGACAAAATGTTTTTTTCATCCAGGGAAACAAACAAAAAAAGTCCTTCAGGGAGAGATTGGGTGAATAGGGAGGGTGGGGCATTGAGGGGTCATGCTGTTTTTAGCCAAAAACTGCTGAACACTCAGTGTGGTGTAAGCAGGTGTGCTCATAAGTCACCCACCATGAAATGGACAAACGCTGAAAGAATCGCCAAAAAAAAGAAAGAAAGAAAGAAATTCACTGAAGCCGTATGCAGCCTTTCATGACAATGCTAGCTGGTACATTGATGCCAGTGAGTTCCTAGAACACTTACCTAGAGAGGGAAGCCTGTACTACAAGGAGCCTGCCCTCCAAGCAACAATTAGTTTTTTTTGTTTGTTTGTTTTTGGAGTCCCCCTTCATATATATATATACATATATATATATATATATATATATATATACATACACACACACACAAGACTAAATATTAAACTATATACATCAGTGCAGTAGATTCTAATTTAGTCCAAAATTCAGGATAGGACCTACTTTATTTTATTTATTTATTTATTATAAAGATGTGGGGTACAATTCAGGGCTAGGTACACAAAGGTTGATTGTTCAAGTACCCTTGTTGATGAGGTATGCCCCTCCCTCCCCTAGCAGTTTCCCTCAACTGCCGATCCCAGCCCCTCCCCTAACAGTTTCCCACTACTGCCAATCACGTTCTTATAGTATTATAATTGTTCAAGGTCCGCTTATGAGTGAGAACATATGGCACTCTGTTCTTTGTTTCTGTGATAGATCACTGAGTATGATTGACTCTAAATCCATCCAAACTGCTGCGAAGTCCATATATTTGTCCTTCTTTATGACTACATAATATTCTGTTGTGTATGTGTATCACATTTTTTTTTTTATCCATTCCAGCTTCGATGGGCAACATGGTTGGTTCCATGTTTTTGCTATTGTGAATAGAGCTGCAACAAACATATGCGTGCAGGTTCTTTTTTGTAGAATAATTTTAGTTCCTCCGGGTATATTCCCAGTAGGAGAATTGCTGGATCATATGGAAGGTCAATTTCTAGTTCCTTCAGAAATCGCCACACTGTCTTCCAAAGAGGTTGCACTAGTTTGCATTCCCACCAGTAGTGTAGAAGTGTTCCTTTTTCTCCACATCCTTGCCAGCATCTGTTGTTGGTTGTTTTATTAATGATGACCATTCTTACTGGGGTTAGGTGGTATCTCAATATGGTTTTGATTTGCATTTCTCTGATGATTAGTGAGGCTGAACACTTTTTCATGTGTCTGTTGGTTGCCCGTATATCTTCTTTTGAGAAGTGTCTATTCATATCTTTTGCCCACTTTTTAATGGGGCTGTTTGTTTTTTTCCTTTCGGCACATTTGAGTACCTTATAGATCCTAGATGTTAGACCTTTGTCAGATATACAGTTGGCAAATATTTTTTCCCATTCTGTGGGCTGTCTCCCTACTCTCTTGGTTTTTTTGTTTGTTTGTTTGCAGAAGCTCGTTAGTTTGATGAAGTTCCACTTGTCTATCTTATTTCTTAAGGTATGGGCATTTGGGTTCTGATCAGGAATTGGTTGCCAGTTTCAATTTCCATAAGGGCGTCTCCTACATTTTCTAAGATTCTTATAGTTTGAGGTTTTACATTTAGGTCTATGATCCATTTAGAGTTAATTTTTTTGAATGGTGATAGGTAGGGGTCCTGTTTCAATCTTCTGCATTTGATCAGTCAGTTTTTCCAGCCCCATTTACTGAATAGGTTCTCCTCTCCCCAGTGGTTGTTGTTGCAGGCTTTGTCAAAGATGAGTTGGTTGAGGAATTGAGGCTTTCCTTCCAGAATCTCTATCCTGTTCCTTTGGTCTATATGCCTGTTCTTGTACCAATGCCAAGTTGTTTTGATTACTGTAGCCTTGTAGTAATGTTTGAAGTCTGGAAATGTGATACCTCCTGCTTTGTTTCTTTTGCTGAGGATTATTTTGGCTATTCGTGGTCGTTTATGTTTCCATATGAATTTCTGTATTGTCATTTCCTGGTCTGAGAAGAATGATGTTGGTAACTTAATAGGTATTGCGTTGAATCTGTAGATAGCCTTTGGTAGGATGGATATTTTTTAACAATGTTGATTCTTCCTGTTCATGATGATGGAATATTTTTCCATTTGTTTGTGTCTTCTTGGATTTCTTTGAGCAGTGTTTTGTAGTTCTCATTGTAAATGTCTTTCACTTCTCTGGTTAGGAAGATGTCGAGGTATTTCACTTTTTTTGTGGCTATTGTAAATGAGATAGTGCTTTTAATTTGGGTCTCTACCTGCTTGTTGTTGGTGTATAGGAATGCAACTGTCTTTTGCACATTTATTTTGTACTCTGAGACTTTGCCAAAGTCCTTTATCAGTGCAAGCAGGTTTTTGACAGATTCTCTTGAATTTTCAAGGTATAGGATCATATCATCAGCAAAAAGGGATAACTTGACTTCCTCTTTTCCTATTTGGATACCTGATTTCCTTCTCTTCTCTAAGTGCCCTAGCTAGGACTTCCAACACAGTGTTGAACAAGAGAGGTGAAAGTGGTCAGTCTTGTCTTGTTCCAGTTTTCAGGGGAAATGTTTCCAGTTTCTATCCATTTAGCAATATGTTAGCTATGGGTTTATCATAAATGGCACTTACTGTTTTGAGGTATGTTTCTTCTACACCTAGGTGTTTGAAGGTTTTTATCAAGAAGAGATGCTGAATTTTATCAAAAGCGTTTTCTGCATCTAATGATATGATCATGTGGTTCTTGTTTTTCATCTGTTTATGCATTTAATTACATTTATGGTCTTACGAATGTTGAACCAGCCCTGAATCCTGGAGATGAAGTCTATTGGGTCATGGTGGATGATTTTTGAGATGTGTTTTTGGATCCGATTTGCTAGAATCTTGCTGAAGATTTTTGCATCTATGTTCATAAGGGCTATTGACCTGTAGTTCTCTTTTTTTTGGTGGATCTTTACCTGGCTTGGGTATCAGTGTGATGTTAGCTTCGTAAAATGATTTGGGGAGAATTTCATCTTTCTCAATTGCCTGGAATACTTTCAATAGGATTGGTATCAGCTCCTCCTTGTACATTTTGTAGAATTCTGTTGGAAAGCCATTTGGTCCAGGGCTGTTTTTTGTAGGTAGTTTTCGTGTGACAGAGTCAATTTCCTGGATTGTTATTGGTCTATTTAGTGTCTCAATGTCTTTATGATTCAACCTGGGGAGGTTGTGTGATGTCAGAAAGTCCTCCATTTCATTTAGGTTATCGAGTTTGTTTCCATACAGGTATACATAGTAATCTCTGATAATCTTTTGTATTTCTTCGGGGTCAGTGTGATTTGATCTTTTGTATTTCTGATTGTGTTTATTTGGGCTTTTTCTCTCTTTTTCTTGGTCATTCTGGCTAGGGGTTCATCAATCTTGTTAATTCTTTCAAAGAACCAG
>CAUYQG010042388.1:0-11869 GCA_963574415.1 Tarsius wallacei
AGGCTCAAATAAAAAGCACAATCCCATTCACAATAGCCACACACACACAAAATGAAATACCTCGGCATCTTCCTAACCAGAGAAATGAAAGATCTTTACAATGAAAACTATGAAGCACTGCTCAAATTAACCAAGACATAAACAAATGGAAAAATATCTGAGAAACGTGGCAAGATGGTGACGAACCTGGTCAGAGTGTGAGAGTCTTTGCAAAAGCGAGCGACCACAAAGACTGTCTGAGTGAGTGAAGTGTGTGCCCATGGATGAATAAAAGTTCATCTGAAGGGAGACTCAGGTTCAAGCATCCAGGCTTTCCTTTGGAGGTGGCTGCAATCCACCACTGCCCTGGGATTGGAGCCCCGAGTACACAGGATTGCCTGCCATTCTCAGGGGTCTATCAGAGGAGGCAGCAGAAAACCGCTACTCCCCAGCCTCTGACACCTGACCCATGCTATCACCTGCAGCAAAAAGCTGGGCACTAGCAGCAGGAATTGTGGAGAAGAAGCAGTGAGCAACTCTCCAACTCAGCCCCACTGCCAGTAAGGAGATGTCAACTGCCTCCATTTTCTCTGTCCCAGACCAGGTAGAGACCTGTGTTGTCCCACCCAGCTCTGTCCAGTCACCAACCTGAGACCCAGAGGCTATCATCACTCACCTCTGGTATCGACCTCAGACTCAGAGAGACAAATGCCCCTCCTCCACCCTGGCACAGGCACAGAAACGTCTGAACTGAGTGGGAAACTTGACAGCAGTGGCACCAGCAGACAAGTTGGGTGAGTCCAGATCTGATTAATCCTCCTTCCACAGCAGTCATGGAGTGTGTGACCCATGCTGAGAGCAACCCTAACAGTTTGTACAGAGAGTGGAGAGATGGGCTGGAGACTAGAGCCGCTCCCTAATGTGTTGGCAGCAAAGAGTGTTGGTGGGAGTGTAAACTAGTACAATCTCTGTGGAAAACAGTTTGGCCATTCCTAAAAGATCTAAAAATCAGCCTTCCATATGACCCAGCCATCCCCCTTCTGGGAACATACCTGGAGGAACTCAAATCACTCTATGAAAAAGATACCTGCCCACACATATTTATTGCACCAGTATTCACAATAGCAAAAACATGGAACCAACTGTGCTGTCCATCAAAAGAGGACTGGATACCAAAAAAAAGTGTTGTACATATACACAATGGAATATTGCACAGCCATGAAGAAGAACAAAATTATGAACTTTGCAGCAACGTAGATGGGTTAGAGTCTATAATACTGAATGATCTATCGCAGAAACAAAGAACTTTGAGTGTCACGTATTTTCACTCATAATCAGACCTTAAATAATTATCATAATACTATAAGAAAGGGATTGGTAGTATTGGGAAACTGCCAGAGAGAAGAACATCTGCTATAAGGCTACAATTAAAAAAAAAGCCTGGTATTGGCACAAGAACAGGCATATAGATCAATGGAACAGGATAGAGATTCCAGAAGTGAAACCTCAATTTTTCAATCAACTCATCTTTGAAAAAGCCTCCACCAATAACCACTGGTATGAAGAGAAAATATTCAGTAAATGGTGCTGGGAAAACTGGCTGACCATATGCAGAGGATGGAAACAGGACCCCTACCTACCACCATACACAAAAATCAACTCTAAATGGATCAAAGACCTAAATGTAAAACCTCAACTTGTAAGAACCCAAGAAGAAAACATAGGAAACACTCTTGGGTACATTGGGGTTGACAACCAATTCTTGATTATTCTCTAAAGTCAAATGACATAAAAGATAAGATAAGTGGGATCTCATTAAACTGAAAAGCTTCTGCAAAGCAAAAGAAACCATTAAGAGAGAGGGGAGACAGTCCAACAAATGGGAAAAAAAATATTTGCCAACTGTATATCTGATAAAGACCTACCATCAGGGATCTACAAGGAACTCCAATGTGCTAAAAGGGAAAAAAGCGAACAACCCTATTAAAAAGTGGGCAAAAGATATGAATAGATACTTCTCAGAAGAAGACATATGAGCAGCCAACAGATACATGAAAAAAATGCTCAACCTCACTAGTCATCAAAGAAATGCAAATTAAAACCACACTGAGATACCATCTAACTCCAGTCAGGATGGTCATCATCAATAACTCAAAAAAAAAAAAAAAAGATGTTGGTGAGGATATGGAGAAAAAGTAACACTTCTACTTCGTTGGTGGGATTGTAAATTAGTTCAACCTCTGTGGAAAGCAGTGTGGAGATTCCTAAAAAAATCTAAAATTCAACCTTCCATATGATGCAGACACTACCTTCTGGGAGCATAACCAGAGGAACTCAAATCATTCAACAAAAAAGATACCTGCACAAGCATGTATATGGCAGCATTATTCACAATAACAAAAACATGGAACTCATCGTACTGCCCATCAAAAGTGGACTGGATAAAGAGAATGTGGTACATATACATGATGGAATATTACATAGCCATAAAGAAAAATGAAATTATGGACTTCCCAGAAACTTGGATGAGTTTAGCGTCTATAATACTCAATGGTCTATCACAATAACAAAGATCTGAGTACCATATGTACTCACTTGTAAGTGAACCCTGAACATTTCTAATAATACTACAAGAAAGGGAGGGATTGGCAGCAGTAAAACACTACCAGGAGCTGGGGAGGGCACACAACATCAATAAGGGTACCCGATCTCCATCCAGGTGAAGTGGGGACCAAAGGAAGGTCCAAACTTTACCTGTGAGATGACCAGATTTGTACATAACTCTGAATTGTACCCCACATTTAAAAAATGTAACAATTTTAAAAAGTGTATATTTTCACTTAAAAACTGGTGGGCTAAATATGAACTAACTGAAGAAGGAAACCAAGATGAAAAACATTTATTTCACCAAGTGACCATTTTAGGTAGACCTAACGAACAGCCACATTTATTGAGTACTTACATGTGCGGGCACTGTTTTAAATGTTTACCTGTATTTGTTCACTTGTTTGTGTGCGCATAATACTTCTAAAAACTCGAGCGTTTCATTTTCTCTTATAAAAAGTGAGGAAAACTTGGTAGGAGTTGTGTCATGTAATATGCATTGCCATGGTGTATTTATGTAGGAAATTCAAAGAACCAAAGATTTGGGCCTGATTTATTATCTCTATTGAGGTTACCCTACAATTTGACTTCTAAGGGTCACCTTTCTTTATAGGAGCCAAGATCTTCTTTACTCTCATCTAGTCTGTTAAGATAGATGCTTATAGGTCAACAGAGATTCTCTAAACATGTGAGCTATCCATTTGATAGCTCTGCCAAATCTCCATTCTCAATTTATTTTAATGACAGCCCTTTGGCTGAGAGACAATGAATGCTCAATCACAACTATATTTATCTTTAGGGTAGCAACCACTGCCTTACAAAATTGAATCACTTAAAAAATATTAGTTTCTCCAATTTCACCAAAACTTATATTATCAGAGGTAGGGTATTAACCTGGGTTATAAAATATGGTTTATAAGGCAGTTTGAAAAAAATATTCTAACTAAAATTCCACTATCATTGAGGACAGATCTACTTATTCATATTAATATAAATTTTTGAGGATCATATGAATTATCTTGCCAAACCTGTAAGAATATGATCTTTTAAAAAATTATTATTATTAACTCAGCAGTCTAGGAAATCTAGAACAGGATCTAATCAGGTATAGTCCAAGGACAAGGTTTGATTTAGTAATTTTTAATGAAGGAAAAACATTATGGGAAATCTTTTCTCGCTGTGCCAGCTAAGGCTATACTGCCATAATCCTTCCCTTGTTAATTTCCTCTTATTCCAACTTCTTCTTTCACTCATTGTTGCTTCACTTATGTTTTGGATTTCTGTTTGGGCAAGACACATTCACAGAACTAAATGCTAACAGGCTCAAATAAGGAACAGTACAATGCCCTACCTCTTGAAGAACTGGAGAGACATGGAAACATTGGTTATAGTGCTCAGTGTGCTGTCTTCATTACATGATTTTGCAGTTCTCCAATATGAGTTCAACGTTCAGAATTCTAATCTCCCAGGAAGCATGGTATATCAATATTAAATCATTTTGCCTAACTAGTAAAACACATCAGCACTTCTCCTATAGCTCTTGACGTGTTTTCACATCTTAACACATTTTATCTGCATATTAGTTAATCTGTTAGGCTGCAAGCATTTGCTGATTCATTTTTGTGTCTCAAAAACCACTCTCTACATGTGCATTGGAAATACTAAGGAGATGTACTCAACAAAAGAAAAGATAGGGAAAATGACTGAATTTCAGGTTAAATTTGTTGCCAGTAATATTTCTTATGCCTTCCATTTATTTCTTCAAAGCCCATTCCCTTTTCAAAAGATGCTATTAGTTTCATACAAATATGGACGAACAAATAACCTGTATAGTACTGCTGCCAAGTGGGTATATTTGCCATGGCAAATGTGGTGGGTGCTCAGACAGGAGCTCATGAAGCATGGTCCCCATGGGCTTGCATCCTCAGCTTTGCAAATTCATGAACAACAACAAAAACAGGTAAATCGTAAAGGATTCTGCTGGGTATTTAGTAACTTATTTTATTTAATCCTTCACAGCAAACCTGTAAAAAAGATCTTATCTCAGTTTGTATAGATTAAGAACCTGATATTCCTAGAGCAGATCCCAAGGTCATGTAGTGAAACAAGGTCATGAAGTGGAGCATTTAGGATACAAACTTGGGCTTATCTGACACTAAAGCCATTGCTTTCTCAAAAAGTTGTATATATGTATTGTAATTTGGGCTCCAGGGGATTGATGTATTTTGACACCAAGAGGGGAAAAAAAAGAAGTAAAAGAAGGCAGGCGAGCACCATTCTAAGGAGCTGTGGATGCCTCTTCAGGTTGAGCTCTGTACCTAATATTCACTAAGTTTATCTCTCCAAGGCAGCCTCTTTCCTGGTTCTCTTCCTTGTATACTACACTGGGACTTCACATCAGACACTTTCAAATATTACCAGCTGTCATGTGTCTAGGATTCCTAATGCCATGCACATGTATCAGCCATCCATTCTGACTGGAATTTTAAACCACATCAAAACAAGGTTCACTTTTTTCGTATTAATTTTTTAAATCTGAGAGAATTTATTTAACCTTTCTCTCTACTTATATTTGCAGAACCTCACAAATGCAATCAGAGAAGCTTCCATGGATATTCCCGTGATCAGAATTACTTTATGAAATGGGCCAAAACTTAATTTGCCGCAATTTCTTAGCAATTTCAAGGAGATTTTCCTATTTAAATGGTAAGAATAATTGGGTTGTAGAGAATTGTGGGTCTACTATATCTTGTCAAATTTTGACAAACATTTTTCCCATTCACAACAGCTTCTGAAAATTAGAAACAGAGTTTCTGAAAACCGTTGTGATATCCATCATAGATAGATAACTAACAACAAACCTAGTTGAAAGATGTTGCGCAATTTTATAGTGCATCTCAACTCCAAAAGAAAAAATAATAAGGATATGGTCATTGTAATAACACACACAAGTGAGCACTAAACCCAGCAGTAGAAATACAAACAGAGAGCGGAGTGAAGAAATACAATGATACGTCTTGAAATTAACACTCAGCTACTATGTTTTGCCTTATTCTGCTAAGTTTAACCTCTGCTGCTTAAAGCAATGTGTATTGCTGGTTTCCTACTTCTTAAAATAGCACTTGCAGTGAGTGATAATATAACAACACAGGGCACAGTGTGAACAGCCAACAAGAGAATCATTTAAACAAATGGATTTGTAAAACATGATTGTTTTAAACCTGTCCGTGTCAGGACTGCAACTTGAATTAAACATAAGGTGACTTCTTTCACTGAATCAATAAGTGCAAATAACATTGCTTGCAACTATGTTTTATTTCACAGACAAAAATGGTTCTTAACAGTTTTCTGAAGGCTATGCTTCAGCCACCTGCTGTTAAAGTTGTTTGCTTTTTCTTGCAAAAATTGTTCTTTTGCAACATTAAAACAGACAGCCTTGCAGTCAGTTCACTTGAGGCTAGTGTCTAGAGAGGTTTGAAAGGCATTTTTCTTAATGAACATCATAACTTCCTGCACCCTTCCTACTGGCAAATCACAACAACAGAAAGAGCAGAGGGGTTTGCCTGAAGCCAACTTTTTTTTCTAAAAGTCTTGCTGGTGTCAGCTGACTTGAATCAGAAACGATTTCTCCCACTTTTGCAAAGGGAGTCTTCTAGTCATCTATGTGAGTTTTTGACTTCTAAAAAGATTGACTTTACTGGAAAGTAAAAGATTCTATCACAGTTCTAGTTAGTGAGAAATTAAGAAGCTGGATGACATTCACTCTGTTCTTGTCTCTTGCTTTCATTTCTTAAAATAATGTAGAGACCATTGCAAGACTTTTTATTCATGCAGTTATTGGATGTCTGAAAAGAAAAGTAGTATTCAGCTTATAATGCTGAATGATTCTTGAAGCACAATTTGGCAAAGGGAAGACAACCTAATCAAAAATGTAGTATATAATTTTTCTTCTGCTTGGCAAAATTTATAGTTAACTATTATTGATTTTTACATCTTTTTCTAATTCCTCATCCTCATTTCTTTTTTTTTTTTCTTTTTTTTTTCTTTTTTTGAGTTGGAGTCTCACTCTGTCGCCCAGACTGGAGTGCAGTGGCCGCTCCCGGCCATCACAGCCTCCACCTGCTGGTCTCCGGCGATAGTTCCATCTCAGCCTTCCAAGTAGCTGGAACTACAAGCGCACGCTACCACTCCCGGCTAATTTTTTTTTTTTGATGTATTGGAGAGATGAGATCTCGCCAAGTTGTCCAGGAGGGTCTCGAACCCGCGGGCTCAGGCAATCCACTCACCTCAGCCTCCAAAAGCGCGGGATTACAGGCTGAGCCATCGAGCCCGGCTTCTCATCCTCATTTCTTAAAATTCCAAGGTGAATACCTAAAAGAATGAAGTCGATGATCCAGTGTAGGAGCAGGGTAAAAACAAGCCAAAACAAACAACAGGAAAACCCAACAGACTTAGAGGAACTATTTCTTGGAAATTAATGTATATTCTACAATTGGGTCGTTTTTTTAGTGCTGTATTTTTATGATCTGTAAGGTAATGTGTGTTTTATGTATCATGCAGGCAGATCACTTAAAAGTTAGACTGAAAAAAATATGTCGGATAATAAAATTCTCAGCGTATTAAAGACACAAAACTAATATGTAGTTGATAAATATCTTCTTCCCTCCCTCCCCAGCAGACCCCACAGTAATTGCCAATCCCTCCCTTGCCCTAATGTGACTAATGTTTAATCCCCAATTATGAGTGAGAACATGTGGTATTCAGTTCTTTGTTTTATGATAGTTCACTTTGTATGGTGGTCTCCAACTCCATCCAATTTGCTGTGAAATTTATGATTTTGTTCTTCTTTATGACTGTATAATACTCCATTTTATATGTGCATCATATTTTCTTTATCCAGTTCTCTTTGAATGGGAAATTAGACTTGGTTCCATGTTTTTGCTATTGTGAATAGTGTGGCAATAAACATGTGTGTGCAGGTGTCTTTTTTATAGAGTGATTTAACTTCCTCTGGGTATATTCCCAAGAAAGAGATTGCTGGATCATATGGAAGGTCAATTTTTAGTTCTATTAGAAATAGTCACACAGCTTTCCATAACATTGTACTAGCTTACATTCTCACCAACAATATGGAATCACGTATCTGTTGACTGCTTGTATGTCAACTATTGAGAAATGTCTGTTCATGTCCTTTGCTCAAATTTTAATAATTTTTTGTTTGTTTGTTTTTGTTTTTTCCTTCAGTTGAGTTATTCGTAGATTCTGGATATTATGCCTTTGTCATATGCATAATTTCCAAATAATTTCTCATTCTGTGGGTTGTCTTTTTACTCTCCTGCTGATTTCTTTTGTTGTGCAAAAAGTTTTCAGTTCCATGAGGTCCCACTGTGTATCTTAACTTAACTTTGGGGAACTTGATCAATAATTGACTGCCTACTGTGATGTGCATAAGGGTATTTCCTAAGTTTTCTTTTTTTTTTTCCAGAATTTTTAAAATTGAAAGTTATGGGGTACAATTCAGGATTAGGTATACGTGTGGTCATTCATTGTACAGGTAACGTTTGGGCCTCTCTTTTGTCTGCAACTTGCCTGGTTTGAGATCAGGTACTTATTTATGTTGTGCTCTTTCCTACCCCGAGCAGTATCCTGCTTCTGCCAATACCTTTCTTATAGTATTATGGTAAATGTTCAGGGTCCAATTGTGAGTGAAAATATGTGGTACTCAGTTATTTGTTTCTGTGATAGATCACTGAGTATTATAGACTCCAAATCCAAGTCGATGCCTTCTTTATGGCTAAGTTTTCTTCTAGGATCCTTGGTTTGAGGTTTTACATTTAGGTCTTTGATGCATTTAGAAGTGATTTTTGTATATGGTGATAGGAAGGATCAAGTTTCATTCTTCTGCATGTGGTCGGCTAGTTTTTTCAGTATCATTTGCTAAATATTGTCTCCTTTCCCCAGTGATTGTTATTGGTGTCTTTCTTGAAGATGAGTTGGTTGAGACACTGTGTTTTTGCTTCAGGAATCTCTGTCTTGTTCTTTGGTCTATATGCTTATTCTTGTATCAATACCAAGCTTTTTTGATTACTGTAGCCTTGTAATAAAGTTTAAAGTCTGGAAGTGTGATACCTCCCACTTTGTTCCTCTTTCTAAGGAATATTTTGGCTATTCATGCTCCTTTCTGTTTCGATATGAATTTCTGTGTTGTTGCTATCAGGTCTGAAAAAAAAATAATGTTGGTAATTTGATGGGTATTACACTGAATCTGTTGATTGTCTTGGGTAGAATGGACATCTTGACAATATGGAGTTTTTCAATCCATAAGCATGGAATGTTTTTTCCATTTGTATGTGTCAGCCCTGATTTTGTTGAGCAACATTTTGTAGTTCTCATTATAAAGATTTTTCACTTAGGTAGATGCCAAGGTCTTTCTTTCTTTTTTTCTATTTGATAGCTATTATTATTAATGGGATTGTGCTTTTTATTTGGTTCTCTGTCTACTCATTGCTGGTGTATAGAAATTCTACTGTCATTTGCATATGGATTTTATAACCCTAGACTTTACCAATGTCATTTATTAGTGTCAGGAGGCTTCTGACAAACTCCTTAAAGTTTTCAAGGTATAAAATCACATCGTCTGCTAAGAGGGATAGCTTAACCTCCTCTTTTCCAATTTGGATAGCCCTGATTTCCTCCTCTTTCCTGATTGCTCTGGCTAGGACTTCCAGCACTACATTGAACAGGAGAAGTGAGAATGGGATACCCATTCTTATTCTTGTTCTTAGGGGGAATGCTTCCAGCTTCTGCCCATTGAGCAAAATGTTGGCTGTGGGTTTATCATAGATGTCTCTTACTGTTTTGAGGAATGTTCCTTCTATACCTATTACTCAAGAGTTTTTATCAAGAAGGGATGCTGGATTTTGTCAAATGCTTTTTCTTTATCGAATGTTATAATAGTGTGGTTCTTAGTTTTATACCTATTAATGTGCTGAATTACATTTGTGGTCTTGTGAATGATGAACCAGCCCTGCATCTCAGGATGAAGTCTACCTGGTCATGGTGGATGATCTTTGAGATTTGTAGTTGAATTCGATTTGTTAGAATTTTGTTGAGAATTTTTGCACCTATGTTCATTAAGGAGATTGGCCTGTTGTCCTCTTTCCTCACTGGGTCTTTGCCGGGCTTGGGTACCAATATGATGTGACTTCTTTGCCACTAAACAGTCCATCCATATAACTAAAAATCATTTGCATTCTTTAAAGCCATTGAAATAATTTTTAAAAAATTTAAAGTAACCAAATGTTGTAATATAAAAGAATTGAGAGAAAGCATTAAAATCATTCAAATATAGAGTTGAGCATCAGGAAATGGGTTAATATGGTTATAAAACATAATCCAAGTGTCATATTTATTTAAAGATAATAACAAAGAATTATAATTTAACAATAATTCACAACAAATTTAAAATTCCATTAATAAAACAAGAAGGCAATATGCAGTTAAGCTATGCTAATATCACTATACTTAAAAAAGGTTAATTTATATACACATTTGAATCTGAAAATTAAATATTACATCTAATTAATTGCAGTAATGTTTAATAAACACAGATAATAAGTGAGAGAACTTAATATATGACGAAACTTCCAAATAATTAGAAACAATTAAGTGAAGAAAAACACAGTTTATGTAGCATAATATACAAATCTTAGGAATCAATTGTGGATACATATTAAAGTGACAAAATAAGATGAACAAGGTTACATGTATTAGTTATGACAATAAATGTAAATAACTGAATAGTTTAGCTTATTGAGTAAAATAGGAAAATAATGAGATTAAGATAAAAATACAATCAGTCAAATCCAATTGCATAGAATCTATGAAGACATAAGTCAAAAATAAAACGATGCAGAAAGTTTGAAAATAAAAGAGAAAGCACAGATATTAGAGAAAAATCAAATAAAAACAAAGTAAAAGTTGCTGCTTCACTTCCAATAAAGAAAAGTCCAAATCTGAATAGTTTTACTAATGTATTTTGCCAAAAATTTAAGGAAAAAAAGTTCAATTCTACACAAACTCTTCCAAAAAGCATAAGAAGAGGGAATGCTTACCAATTCTTTTTCTTTTTTTTAATTTTAAAGATGTGGGGTACAATTCAGAGTTAGGTATACAAATGTTCATTATGCAGGTACCCTTGTAGATGAGGTGTGCCCTCCTTTCCCAGGCAGATTCCCACTGCTGCCAATCCCGCTTCTCACATCCTCTGGCAGTTTTCCGCTACTGTTAATCCTTTTCTTATAGTATTGCGATAATTGTTCAACGTCCGCTTATGAGTGAGAACATGTGATACTCAGTTCTTTGTTTCTGTGAAAGATCACTGAGTATTATAGACTCTAAGTCCATCCAGGCTGCTGTGAAGTTCATGATTTTGTTCTTCTTTATGGCTGCATAATATTCCATCATGTATATGTACCACATTTTTTAAATCCAGTCCTCTTTTGATGGGCAGTATGGTTGGTTCCATGCTCTTGCTACTGTGAACAATGCTGTGATAAACATATGTGTGCAGGTATCTTTTTCATAGAGTGATTTGAGTTATTCTGTGTATATTCCCAGTAGGTAGATTGTAGGGTCGTATAGAAGGTCAATTTTTAGATGTTTTAGGAATCGCCACACTGCCAACTGTATGTTTGACAAAGACCTAACATCTAGAATCTATAAGGAATTCAAATGTGCCGAAAAGAAAAACACAAACAGCCCAATTACAAAGTGGGCAAAATATATGAACAAACATTTCTCAAAAGAAGGCAGATGAGCAGCCAACAGATACATGAAAAAATGCTCAGCCTCACTAGTCATCAAAGAAATGCAAATTAAAACTACACTGAGATACCATCTAACTCCACTCAGGATGGCAATCATCAATAACTCAAAAAACAAACAAACAAAAAAAAACAAAAAACAGACGCTGGAGAGGATGAGGTAAAAACGGAATACTTCTACACTGCTGGTGGGAGTATGAACTAATACAGCCTCAGTGGAACACAGTGTGGCAATTCCTAAAAGATCTAAAACAAACTCTTTCATGAGACCAAAATTACACTGATACCCACAACTTCCAAATGCAAAATACATAAATAAAATACGGACAAAAATTCCTCATGAACCTTGATATAAAATTCTCACAAAATATCAGCATATTGAATTCAGCAATATAAAATTTGGGGACGTAAAAGAAAAACTTTAAAAATGCAAAAAGAAGAAAATATAAATAAAGAAAAGT
>CAUYQG010042390.1:0-22724 GCA_963574415.1 Tarsius wallacei
AATCTACAGATTCAATGCAATACCCATCAAATTACCAGCAACATTCTTCTCAGACCTAGAAAAAACAACACAGGAATTCATATGGAAACACAAATGACCAAGAATAGCCAGAACAATCCTCAGCAAAAAAACAAAGCAGGTGGTATCAAATTGCCAGAATTCAAACTCTACTATAGAGCTGCAATAATCAAAACAGCTTGGTATTGGTACAGGAACGGGCATATAGACCAATGGAATAGAATTGAGATTCCAGAAGCAAAACCTCAATTTCTCAACAAACTCATCTTCGACAAAGCCTCCACCACCTACCAATGGGGAGAGGAGAACCTATTCAGTAAATGGTGCTGGGAAAACTGGCTGATCATATGCAGAAGATTGAAGCAGGACCCCTACTTATCACCAAACACAAAAAATAACTCCAAATGTATCAAACTGTCAGAATCTTAGAAAATGCAGGAGACATCCTTATGGAAATTGGAACTAGCAACCAATTCCTGATCAAAATCCCAATGCCCATATCATAAGAAATAAGATAAAGTTGGACCTCATCAAACTGATAAACTTCTGCAAAGCAAAAGAACCCATCAAGAGAGTGGGGTGACAGCCCACAGAATGGGAAAAAATATTTGCCAACTGTATGTCTGACAGAGGCCTAACATCTAGGGTCTACACAGAACTCAAATGCGTCCGAAAAGAAAAAAGCCCCATTAAAAAGTGGGCAAAAGACATGAATAGACACTTCTCAAAAGAAGATATATGAATAGCCAACAGAAATGTGAGAAAGAGCTCACCCTCACTAATCATCAGAGAAATGTAAATTCAAACCACATTGAGATACCATCTAATACCAGTAAGAATGGCCTCATTAATAAACAAACAACAACAGATGCTGGCAAGGATGCAGAGAAGAAGTAACATTTCTGCTCTTCTGGTGGGAGTACAAACTAGTGCAACCTCTTTCTAAGACAGTGTGGCTATTTCTGAGAGAACTAGAAATTGACCTTCCATATGACCCAGCAATTCCCCTATTAGGAATATACCAGCAGGAACTCAAATCATTCCACAAAAATGATACCTGCACACACGTTTGTTGCATCTCTATTCACAATAGCAAAAACATGGAACCAGCCATGCTGCCCATCGAAGCTGGACTGGATAAAAAAAAAATATTGGTACTTTTACACAATGAAATAGTATGCAGCCATAAGGAAGGACGAATATAAGGACTTCACAACAACTTGAATGGATTTAGAGTCCATCACATTCCGTGATCTATCACAGAAACAAAGAACAGAATACCATATGTTCTCACTGATAAGTGAACTCAAAACAATTATGCTATAAGAAAGGGATTTGCTGTACTGGGAAACTGCCAGGGGAAGGGGGTGGGATTGGCAGTTGAGGAAAACTGCCAGGAGAGGGGAATCGCACACCTCATCAACAAGGATACCTGCATAATAAGCATTTGTATACCTAACCCTGAATTGTTCCCCTCATCTTTAAAAAAACAATAATAATAAAATAAAAAAATAAGATGAATCCTGAAAAGTTCTTGTACTTAGGTATCTCTAATAACATGTAACAATGTAACCAGGACATTTAGTGAGAGAAAATTGAGATGAAATAACTGGCAATTTGTTTGCATGTTAAATACATCTCAGCAGTGTATATTATGGAAACGTGAACTTGCAAAGACCACAGTATTTGATGAAGAACACTCAGAAACAATTAAATATTAATTCAGAAAATTCTTTTGGCCATATAAAATATCTACTCTTTTCAGCAGTCTGATGAAAAATCGACACTTACTCGCCAAGGCTTGTTAATCTCAGAAACACAAAGTGGTGGGGGGCATGTTTAGAAACCATATATAGTTAGTCTGGAGTTTTACTGATTGGACAATACATTTCACATTAAATACTTTTAATATTGTCTCTACAGCAAGGTAAAAAGACTGAACATTAGTGAAGGAATAAGAAGACATGAAATAAAACGGATTAAGTACTGTACCAATTAGGTCAGTTTAAAGTTACTTTTGAAGTATTTAACAAGATAAAATATTGAGGAGTTTTGACAAAGTCAGAATGTGGGTTGGTGGGGGGAATAGGATATTTCAGGCTGAATAATTTGCATATGTGAGATGACGAGAGGGGCATATATGTGCCATATGTGTGTAAGGTAAGTCAATCAATCTCATTTGCCTGACATGCAAGAGGTCACAAAACAAAATTTTTTGTCTTGGTTTAAATTCCAGACTTCATGTAATGTCACTTACCATTACTTGGTTTTCTCATTTGTAAAACATTTGGAAGATTCTCTCCACATGTTGATTTTCATCTTCTCTGCTTCTCTCCCTTAGAAATAAACACTGCCAGATGGAAAAAAGTCAATTTAAAAATAACCTTAAAAGGCATACTGAGAAGTGGGAATTTACTATAAAAAGTAATTGTAAAACACTGTTGTTCCTCTAGGTATCAAGTTACACTTTTATATAAGTTTAGTATGGGTCAAATGTACAATACTGCATGGAAAATGCTCATTAAAAATGATCACACAAGTAAATATGAAGGATAAATTTTCATAAATGGTGTTTAAAGAAAATGTAGTCATAAATATAAAATAACATAGTTAACCTAATTTAGAATGGAGATTAGAGATAGTCTGAGGCTGTGACATAAACTGTGATATAAAGATAAACAGTAGTAAGGCAAAGAGAGGAGACAAAAAGCAGTCCAGGCAGAGAGAACATCATGTGTTATGGATCCATTGTGGAACAGTGATTGGTACACTTAAAAGGATTGTGTTATTCAAAGTTAAAGAATGAGGAAAAAATCAGGAAAAGACAAGCATAGAGAAGTAGGCACATTCATAAGGCAATTGAAGAGTTTTGAATAGGGTACTGATATAGTCTAATTTGCCTTAAAATAATCACTCTGCCTACAGTATAACAATGAGTTTTAGGACAGTCAAGAGTAAAAGGAGGCCAATTAGTCTATTTCAGTGCTCCAGGAAAGTGATGATGGTTCATTGGACTACATGGTGTAGATTCTGAGGTATATTCTGAAGATAATACCTGTAAGACTTGATGATAAATTACAAGTATATGGCAAAAGAAAAGGGTGGCTCATGGAAGATGTGCACAATTTAGACGTAAGCAACTAGACAGCATGTGCGAGACTAAGAAATTGGAAAAAGGGAATTGGAAATTCTGTCCATTCTGAACTAATTGAGATATATGAACTATACAAGTGGAAATGCCATCAATAGTTGCATGCACAAATCTGGAAGTCAATGAGAGATAATAATGTTGATGCTGCTGATGACAATAATAATAAATATGTAATAAATTCTATGGAGTCTCACCTTATTGCCAATCAAAACTGCTATGGATTTTGTAATTTACAAAATAAGCATTTGTAGCCTAATTCAGTTCTGATAAAGTACAGAATTTAGCCATATCATTTTGAAATATTTTAGCTATCTTTCTAGAAATATCCAAGTGAAATATTTTATGTACTAATTTGTAACACTCGATGGAGAAGTTACGGGGGAGGCAGCTCCTGAATAATTCCAGCATTCTGTAACTTCTCATCTGGCTCAAAGAGAGAAGGAACGAACACTAATTTTCTCCCACCTCAAAAATTCCTGAACCCATCTATGTTCTAGATGGTAAGAATTCATTCTGTTACCAGTAATAATCTGTTTTGTTCTGTTTGTGGCCACAATTCTGTTTAAGGAAGTCAGCCTGATGAGGTTGCCCTTTAGACACTATTCATTAGGTCAAGATATTGGTTAAATAGAGTCCTCTGATTTTCTGCCCTGAGGTTGTTCCAGAGATCTATAACTCTTCCGACTTGGTCCAGATGCTTCCTGTTTGTCATTATGTTTTAACTATATGTTTTAACTATTTGTTTGGTGTTTGCTCGTTGTTTGTTATGGGTTCACCGATTCACAACCTGTCAGTCTGGACTATATGTTGAAAAATTTCTCTGTTGTATTTGCTGAGAACTACGGTGTCCACCAAAGGTGGGCTCCAGACGCTCCATAAAATAGATTGGCCAGCATTTAATGTTAGTAAACCCTCTACAGGGTCTTTGAATGTTCATGTTACTCAATCTGTTTGAAAGGTTGTAACAGGGACCTCTGGTCATCTTGATCAGTTTCTCTATATCAACAAATGGTTAAATTTAGTCAAAAACCCCCCTCCATGGTTTAAGATATGTTTTCTTAAAACTCAGGACCCTCCCCATAAACCATACTATATGGAGACAGAACTTCTAACTTGAAAACAGCAGGGTGTTATATACAAAGGCCCTGGGCTAATTCTTCAAGAAAAATTTGTTTTACCTAATTTTCAAGAGAACAAAATCTTGCCAAAATCCAAACTATAAGTTTTAACCTCCCTGGTAAAATCAATCGTGCAATCATCATCCCACCTGGGATGACTTCCAGCAGCCTTTTCACCCTATATACTTCTGAAAAGCCAGGATGCATTAGAGCTGAGGCTCAAAAGTCTGTCCTGACCTCAGCAGCTGAAGCAAAGGAAAAAATGTCAGGAAATACTAGAGGAGATTTTTCCCTTTTGCCCAGATTGGGACCCTAACACTTTGGCAGGGAATAGAACATTAAAAACATCACTAGTTTCTGTTAGCTGGTTTAAAGGGAGCAGTCTGAAAACTCATTAATCTTTCCAAAACTACCAAGATTATTCAGGGTCCCGAGGAGTTACTTGGCACCCAAGAATGTTTGGGTTATAAATTTGACATTTGTGGCTCAGACGGCTCCTGACATTCAGAGAAAGTTACAGAGGATTGAAGGTTTCACAGGAACAAACATTTCTCTGCTGCTCAACATAGCTCAGAAGGTTTTTAATTGAAATAAGAAACAGAAATAGGAAAACAAGAAAATGGACAGAGCAACAAAATGGCAAACAAAAATATTAGTTGCTGCCATCCAGGCCTTTCAAACTGACTTGAGGCCACACATAAAACAAAAAGAAAATAAAAAAAGACAAAAGGAAACTGGATGCATCCAGCTAGCCAAGAATCAATGTGCATATTGTAAAGAGCTGGGTCACTGGATTAAAAAAAAAAATTGCCTTAGCTGCACAAAGACAGTGGACTTAAAGTCACATCTAGTCCTGCCCTCTACTGGTGACCCTCTAATCATGCCAATCTATTTTTACTTTTGAATAAACATATCCTGACTCAGAGGACACCAGCCAGCTAACTTGGACCTAGTTATCACAGGGTTTCAAGAAATCCCCAACCCTTTTCAAGGAAGCTTGGAAACAAAATTTGTCAGGGTTCCATGACACACCCTGAATGAAATTTACTCCAGTGTGTAAATCACTTGCTTGCAGCTGCAGACTTGAATACTTGTTTAAAAAGTACTAAGACTCTATTACAGCTCCTCCAAAACTTGGGTTACTGTGTGTCGGTGAAAAAGGCACAGCTCTGCTCAACTGAAGTTTCCTACCTGGAATACTGGCCTAAAAAAGGATAAACGAGCACTGGCCTCGGCCCAGAAAGAAGCCATTCTTCAAATTCCCAAGCCAACCACAAAGAAACAGGTACAGGAATTCCTGGAAGCAGCAGTGTATTGATGGCTGAATCCCAGGATTTGCTGAAATTATCAAGCCCTTATACACAGCCATAGCAGGAAATCAGTCCCTAAAATGAACTGCTAATAAGAAAAAGCATCCCAGCAGTTAAAAATGGCTCTTACCTAAGCCCCAGCCCTAGCACTCTCAAATGTTGCCAAGCCTCTCCACTTGTTTGTTCATGAACAATGAGGAATTGCAAAAGGGGTCCTCACTCAGACCTTAGGACCCTGAAAAAGACCAATGGTTTACTTGTCAAAAAGACTGGACCCAATAGCCTCTGGTTGGCTCTCCTGTCTCTGGGCCATTGCAGCCATGGCCATGTTGGTTAAGAAAGCAGATAAATTAACTTTCAACCAGAACCCAATGCTGTTGAAACTCTGCTCCGAGGAGCCTCTGGTCATTGGATGTCACTCACATCACCCAGTATCAAAGCCTCTGACTTGACCAACCTAGACTAACTTTCTCTCCTACTCAGGGCCTCAATCTGGCCACCTTACTGCTTTATAATAATCTGGAAATAGCCGTGCTCGGTGGCTCAGCCTGTAATCCCACACCTTGGGTGGATGAGGTGAGTGGATTGCCTGAGCCCGTGGGTTCGAGACCCACCTGGGCAACTTGACAAGACCTCATCTCTACAATAAATCAAAAAATTAGCCAGGCGTGGTAGCGCACGCTTGTAGTTCCAGCTACTTGGAAGACTGAGGTGGAAGGATCGCCAGAGCCCAGCAGATCGAGGCTGCGGTGGCCGGGAGCGGCCACTGCACTCCAGTCTGGGCGATGGAGTGAGACTCCAACCCCCCCAAAAAATCTGGAAATGCCAGTTCATAACTGTGAAGACATGTAGGACATCTCCCAGGCTAGCTGACCTGATCTTCAGGACACTCACTGAAGTCAGGCTGATGCTGACTTGTTCATGAATGGTAGAAGCCAGGTAATAGAGAGAACCCACAAGGCTGGTGCAGCTATAACCATGACTCATGATGTAATCTGGTCACAGGCATTGCCTCAAGATACCTTGGCTCATAAAACTGAGCTAATTGCTTTAACTCAGGCCCTGTGCTCAGAAACAGGAAAGCATGTAAACATTTTTACCAACAGCCGGTATACTTTCACTACACTTCTTGTGTATACCATGATCTACAAGGAACAAGGTCTTCTTACTGCCCCAGATGACTATAAAAATCAAGCCCAGCTCCTTCTCTCCCAAAACAGCAGACTTAACAGGAGCTAACAGGAGCTCATAAAAACTCCACTGGATGGTGAATCAAGGACTCAGATTATTTTGCTTGAAGCATCCAGACACACCTTGGTAAAACAACTGTATTCTACTACTCACCTGGGAGGTACTAAATTGACTGAGCTGTTAGACCATTTTTATCATATCAATGACTTGAAAAGCATTGCTGCAACAGCTGTTGCCATGTGCCCTGCCTGTGCCCAAGTTAATGCAAAACAAGGGCCCAAACCTTTGGATGGCATCAAGGCCCAAAGATTGTTCTGGAAAAAAATGGAAAATAGACTTCACTGAAATAAAACTTCCTCAGGCAGGGTATGGCTATCTACTGAAGTTAATTGATAATTTTTCTAGATGGATAGAGGTCTTTGCCACCAAAATGAAACTGCACTTATTGTTACAAGATGTTTGCTGAATAAAATTATTCCTAGGTTTGGACTTCTCCTCTCTATTGTCTCTAATAATGGTCCTGCCTTTACCTCATCCATAGTACAGTTTGTTAGTAAAGCACTAAACATTAATTGGAAATGACATTGTGCCTACCGACCACCGAGCTCTGGGCAGGTAGAATGCATGAACCAAACTCTAAAATCTATTAACCAAATAAATAGTAGAGACACCTGAAAAATGGATAAGCCTTTTGCCTTTGACTCTCCTTTGGACCTGATGCTCCCCATATAAGGTTGGATTTACCCCAAATAGAATCATGTTTAGAAAACCCTCTCCTCTGTTGCCATGGTTGTGGGATCCCCATACTAAAAAAATAACTAATCAATCTCTGTTAATCTTCAGTCCTTTCCAGCAGGTTCAGGCTACTGTCTACTCCAGGATCCTTGCTGTTTTCACTCCATCTTCCATGCCTTGTCATCTGTTTCAGTCCAGAAATCTGCTTTCCATCAAGAAATTCCAGAAAAAAAGACAAACTTCTGCCTGGAAGGGACCCTTTAACGTCATCATCTCCACTCCAATAGTGCTCAAAGTCAACGGGATACCAGCCTGGATTCATCACACCCAAGTCAAGAAAAAAATATTTCCAATCTTTGTTTAACTGGAAACCCTGGTTAACAACTCTCATCACCAGTTTGGCTAATCCACTTCTCCTCCTTGTCCTTGGTTTTATAAAGCCTTGTATATCCAATTGGTTTATCAGTTTAGTCAAGCAACAAATCAATTCTGTAAAATGTATGCATGTAAAAAACCTATTATAAGTCCATACCAATGACAGTGGTCTTGCAGATGCTGAACCAGCCCTGCATCCGAGGGATGAAGCCTAGTTGGTCATAGGTGATAAATTCTGAGGTTTGTTGCTGGATCTGCATTGGTAGAATCTTGATGAGAATTGTGTCTATGTTCATCAGGGATATTGACTGTAGTTTTCTTTCTTTGCTGGCTCTTTACCCGGTTTGGGTGTGAATGTGATAGCTTCATAAAATGATGGGAAGAGTAACATCTTTCTTGATTGCCTGGAATACTTTTAATAGGATTGGTGTACAGCTCCTTCTTGTATGTTTTGTAGAATTCCATTGGGAATCTGTAGAGCTTTTTTTTGTAGGTAGCTTTCTTATGACAGACTCAATTTCCTGGGTGGTTATTGGTCTATTTAGGGTCTCATTTTCTTCTTGTTTCAAACTGGAGGTTGTGTCTCAGAAATTCTCCCATTTATTTAGGTTTTCAAGTTTGTTTTCATAGAGGTGCACATAGCAATCTCTAATAAAATTATGTATTTCTTTGGGGTCATTTGTGACTTGATCTTTTGTGTTTCTGATTGTATTTTTTTGTTTTGTTTTTTTCTCTTTTTCTTGGTCAATCTGGCTATGGGGCCATCAAACGTTTATCCTTTCATTGATTTTTTTCTATGTTATTTTTGTCTTCTATGTCTTGTATTTTGGCATAAATAAAAATTTTGTTGATCTGGATTATTCTGTTAAAAATAGTGTTCTGGTGGTCATGTTTTTCCAGCTCCCTTAGGTGATTTGTTAGGCCATTAACTTTGATCATTCCATTTCTTGACGTGTGTTTGTAGAGATATGAATTCCTGGAGGTTTTGGTAAGATGTTTGTTTTCATTTGTTTTCAGTAATCTTTTAATTTCTGGTTTGATTTCTGGGTTGAGCCAGATGTTCAGCACATCATGCAGCTTAGTGTCTGTGTTTTTGTGGGTTTTGGGGTGATTTTATTGGTGTTGATTTTTTCCCCCCCACTGTGGTCTGAGAAGGTACACAGCAATAATTCAATCTTATAAAATTTGTTTGTGCTTGATTTATGGCTGAGGATATGGTCAATCTTGGAATACAATCCATGCAGTGATTACAATATGTATTCCATGGTTTTTAGGTAGAGTGCTCTGTAGGTATCTATTAAGTTAAGCATCAGATCTCCTTATTGATTTTTTGATTTTTTGATCTAGATAAAACTAGGGTCATTAGTGGAATATTTATGCCAACTATTATAGTGTTAGAAATAATATCTTTTTTTAGATTACTAAGTAGCTGTTTTGTAACAGCTGGTGCACCTGTGTTGGGTGCATATTTGTTGGAATAAATATTTCTTGTTGATTGATTGAGATTTTTATCATTATGTAAGGTCCTTCTGTGTCTTTTCAAATTTTTTATAGTTTAAAGTTATTTTGTCTTATATGAAGATTTTGATTTTGGCCTTCTTTTGTGCTCCATTCAGCTGAAAATTTGTTTTCCATCCTCTAAATTTTAGTCTGGGAGAGTCCTTGGTGGAGTTGTGCTTTTTTTATACAGTTTTCATTCTATGTCTTTTCAGTGGTGCATTTAGTCCATTCATGTTCAGACTGATTATTGAGATGTGAGAGTTTAATCTCTGTCATGAGGCTCTTATAAAGTTCTTTGCTATTGTTGCTTTTTGTTTTTTGATTTTTTAAAATTTTTCTGTTGTGTGTGTGTGTGTTGAACTTTTTAGTCACAATTCATGCTGTGTTGACCTCTGTTTTCCTGCATTCATGGAAAGAGTTTGGTTGCTCTTTTCTTTCTTTCTTCTGTGTTTAGTATCATTGTTTCTGGTGGAGCTGATATGGAGGCAGCATAATCTGTTAGAGACTCTCTGGGAAAGATTTTAATTCTCCATCATTGATGAAGCTTATCTTTGCTGGGTAGGAAATTTTTGATGAGAATTGTTTATCTTTGAGAATTTTTAAGATTGCATTCCAGTCTCTTCTAGGCTGTAGTGTTTCTGTAGATACATCTGCTGCTAGTCTAATTAATCTTCCCCAATATGTAGTCTGACCTTTCTCTCTTGCTGCCTTAAGGATTTTTTTAAATACTTACTTTGTGTTTGTGAATTACTATGTGTCTGGGAGTTCTTCTCCCTTACAGGGGTTCACTGAGTTTCTTATGTTTACATGGTCTCACCTCTGATGATATGAGGGAAGTTGTCTTGGATAACTCCATGGAATGTTTGTTCCAAGGTGGTTTGGCTCCCCTTCTGCCTCAGTCATAAGTTTGGCCTCTTAATAAAACTGTACATCTCTTGGAGGCTTTGTTCCATCTTTTAAAGTTTCCTTTTTATTTTTTAGCAATTAGTGCCATATTTTGATCTTCAAGCTCTGAGATTCTTTCTTCTGTTTGGCTAATACTGCTTTCCGTGCTTAAAATTTTGTTATTTCATTTATTATATTCTTTATTGCTGTCATCAATCAACTTTCATTCTTTCATTGTGTCTTTCTTCATTTCTGTTCATCCTTTGCAACAATCCCTTGATATCTGGATTTGTGGTTTGAGACCAGTCATTCTGGGGGTTCTTCCATATTCTCAGGTGTCATCTTTCCATGGATCTGGAAGGTACTGTGCTCTTATGCTGATTTTTGTTCATTTGTGATGGTCCCTCCCCTTTAATTCTGTTATTCAGTGATGGGGGATACCTTTCATTTCTGTTTGCTCAATTTATTCTTTCTTATGTAGATCTTCTGGATTTGTTCAATTTTGAAGCTGGACTTGGGGTGGGGATCTGTGCTTTCCTTTTTTTCTTTTTGAGATTTGAGGTGTAATGGGGGAACTGTTGCTCAGAAGCTATCTGCAGATAATAGTATTTGCTGACTGGTGTGTTGGTCCTTGTAATCTACTTCCCACCACCATACAATCTGTCCATGTGGTGGGAGTGCATGTATGCCTCCTGAAACCAAAATGAGATATTAAAAAGAGAAAGAATGGAGAAAGGAAGAAAGTAGATGAAAGGAAGATGAAGAGAAAGAAGGAGAAAAATTAAAACAGGTAAGTACACAAACCAATAGTTGAACAGAATAAGTAAAAAATCGAAGATGCACTCTCCTTAAAATATACCCATATGCAAAAAAAAGGGGGGTGAAGAGGCAAGTCAAATCAGAAGACAGTCAGAACAATATGCATGGGGGGAACTTCCTCTTGTGGCAGTTTCTGGAACTTCAAGTTCCTTATCCTTCCCCTCCCCCCTTACTGGCACACCTCCAACACCACTGCTTTTGGCAGCAGTAGGGAGTGGGTCTCTGTCTCTAATCTCTCCCTCCTGCTCTCAGTTCACAGGCTAATCAAGTTGCTCTCTATGTAGGTCAGATGCTCCATGGACTGCTGGGGAAAGATGGGGTGACTCAGATTAGGACTCACCTCAACTCCACCACTGCTAGATCTCCCAATCCAACTACACATGTTCATGTTTGATTCAGTGTGGGGGAGGGTGAGGTTTCTGTCACTCTGGTATCCTGCGCCCAGAGTGTCTTCCCTGGGCAAAAGATGGTCAATCTCAGAGGGGTGCAGAAATCACCCCTCAGTCTCAGGATGCAGACTTCCCAGAATCAAGCATGCTAGAGAAGGTCTTTGCCTGGTTCTAGGACAGAGAAAATGGCATCAACCTGAAATTTCCCTCCAGTAGGGCTCAGCTATCAGATTTCCTCCCCATGTCTTCTCCATGGTCCCTACTACCAGTGCCTATTCCATTGCTGCAGGTAGTGTGGGCTGGGTGTCAGGTGCCAAGACACTGCAGATCTCTGCTGTCATCTCCTGAGAGATACCCTGAATGATGAATGTTCCTGGATGCCAATACTGAATTTGGAGAGGTAGTAAGTTGGAGCAGCTTCTGCAATGGAGTCCCAGATGCTTGATCCTGTGTCTCCCCTCAGTCGAACATTCACTCACCCACTTGCACACACCCACATAGGCAGTTTTGTCCTTATGGGCACTCATTCATTCAGAGATTCAAATACTCCCACTGGTTCCATCATCATCTTTCCTGTCCTTCAGTTTGACTATTACACCAAAATATAATAAAATAGAATCAGAACCTGAATAAAAATGATGGTGGTAGAACCAGCAAACTGTGTGTCTCTGTAAGTGTATGGAAGAATTTCCATGAATGTCTGTTTGTGAATATGTGAGTGGCTGACTGAGTGAGGACTTGGGAACAAGTTGCCAGGGCTCTCCTGGTGAAGCAGCTGGTGCTGGCAGTTTCTCAGCTTGGACACGTGCCTCTCAGGATGCAGAAGCTGAGTGCCATATTCTAAGATCAACAAACCTTTACCCAGAGAGAAGCTGTTTGGAGAAATGGTTATTGTCAGAATGTCCAACCACCACAGCACTGGGCCAGAAACTGAGAGTGAGGGCAGCAGAGAGATCACAGTGAGGGAGCCAGAAACAGATTCTCACTGGAGAAGAAGAAACAGGCACCCCACCATCATCTTGAAAACTAGGCAAGAATGTGCTCTGCCTTGCTCACCATGAACAACAGACCCACTCTATGTGACCAGCAGGTAAAATACTCAGGGTTTGATTGTGACCCCGAAGGAATATCCTGAAAGCACAAACTTCAGAAGGACAGGTTGAGTACAGAGACTCAGGTGCACCATCCCCTACCTTGATCCAGCTGTGGGACAAAGGATGTGACAAGAAAAAGACTGGAAGACCAGAAATCAGTGATGAATTCTGGGCTGGTTCAGCCCCTTCCTCCCAGCATTTCTCTGAATATGAAACCCACATGGCTGGGGCATGACTGAGAGGGCTGACCACAGGTGGATACTGGACAACAGCAGCACTATGAGAATTTTACTCTGGGATAAGTCTGAGTGGGGTGCCCACCATCTGCGCTTGGGGAAGAGAATACCACACTTCTCTACTGGAGGGGATACGCCAGACCTTACAAGACCAGGAGGGGAGGACTAATGTCCCTTCCACTCTTACCAACCGCTCCTATGCTCTTGGGCTACACACCAGAGAGAGTGTGAATGAACCCGCAGCCCCACAAGAGATGGCAGGCAGGTTTACTTGTGAAATGCTGAAAGGAATAAATACACAACCTGTCACAAGAAGGTGGTTAGTGCCCAGAAATTCCTGTTACCTTTTTTGCTCTTTTGTTTTGCTTTAGTGTGTGTGTGAATTTTTGTGTGTTTTGATTTGCATTCTCCTCCCTCTTTTTTTATTTGTTCTTTTTCTGTTTTTGTTCTTCTTTTGTTTTAGGGTGTGTGTATGTGTGTGTGTGTGAAGGTCTGATTTTCATTCCTTTTTCCTACTTTTTTATGTTTTGTACTTCTTTTTTTGGTTTAGTGTGTGAATGTGTCTGAGGGTTTGATTTGCATTTCTCCTCCAGTTTGGTTTCTTCTTTTATTTTGGATTGCTGTGTGTGAATCTCTGGGTGAGGATTTGATTTGTGTTCCTCCTCCTCTTTTTTTTTCTTCTTTTGTTTTGGCTTGATGTGTGTGTGTGGGCGGGTGTGGGCGTGTTTGATTTCTCTGTTTGTGTGTGTGTTTTCTTTTCTGCTGGTTTTGTTTGTTTTTTGCTTTCTTTTCATTTTACGTTATTTTTTTTGTTGTTTTTATGTGGCTTATCTTTTATTATTTATGTCTGTCTTATTTTATTCTACCTTCTGTTTTCCTCATTACTATTGCTTTATCTTGGAATCAGGGGTACACACACATATCCATTATATCATCATATAGAGTGGTGGTGGAGTCTCAGAAAACCTATACATAAATCAATGGACATTTGTAACTTGCAAGTAGTTTCTGAATCCTAGTTCACCATCCTCCATCTTATTTGATTTTCAAAACTACAAAACTTCAGCAAAGCTTCCCACACCCAGCCCTGTTTCAAAATAGAACAAATTTGGAGGCTTGGATCAGGGCAGAATAGAGGACTAAGCAAACAACAGAAGTAAAATCCCCATGCACTACCACTTAATAATGAAATTAAGAGAAAAGAAAGAGACTGTTTAAAATGAGGAAAGAATCAATGGAAGAACACAGGGAATTCCCAGTATAACAAAGAGGCAATGCCCAAAAATCAGACCTTGGAGCCCAATCAATGAAAATCACCAATGATTGTCCCCACAATACAATAGGGATTAGGGAATGGATGTAAAGAGTGATTAAGACACAAGAAAGGCAAGATGCTATCCTGAAAGAACTTGTAACAGAGAATTTGGACATTAAAAATCTATCCAAGAAATAAATAGCAAGATTAAGAGCACAGAATGAGGAATCAACCAAGAAGAAGAAAGAAACTCAGAGCTTGAAATCCAAAATATGGAATTAACTTCATCTGTTAAAAACAGAAAGAAAATTCAGAAAGAAAGGACAAAGCCTCTAAGAGATGTGTGTTTATTATGAGGTTGAACTTATGCCTGATCAGTATCCCAGAACAAGAAAGGGAAGTGGAGAATACCTTGGACCAAGTATTCCAGGACATTTTTCTGGAAAACTTTCCCCATCTTAACAGAGATGAGACCATCCAAACCCAAGAGATTCAGAGAATCCTTGAAAGACATCAAATGAGACCAACCACTATACACATAGTAATTTGCCTATAAAAAGTTGGTATAAAAGAAACAATCCTAAAGGCAGAGAGAGAGAAAGGTCAGACTATCCATCAGGGAAGACAAATCAGAACAGCAGCAGACTTAGCAGAAGAAACATTACAAACTAGAAGGGTCTGGAGTCCAATTTTCAAAGTCTTCAAAGATACAGTTTCAACAAAGAATTTTCTACCCAGCAAAGCTCAGTTTCATCAGTGATTGAGAATAACAAAACATTCCAGAAGGCCAATTTCTAAAAGATTATGCTGCTTCCAGATCAGCTATACAGGAGACACTCAAGAATGTATTAAGCACAGAACACCACCACCAACAACAACAAAAACAAGAAAGAACAACCATGTACTTCCCAAGAATGCAGAAAAACATAGAAACGACACACAATACCACATGACTGCAAAAATGAAAACACCCACATATATCAACCCAAAAGTTAAAAGAAATCAAAACAGACTTATAAGGGCTTCATGACAGGGATAACTCGCATTTCAATTATCAGCCCGAATGTCAATGGATGTAATGCACTGCTGAAAAACCACCAAATGGAAAACAATGCCCACCAATATGCTTTCTCCAGAATACACATCTCAAGACAGGGAATACCCTCGGATTAAATTTAAAGGATGGAAAACAAACTTTCAGGTGAAGAAACACCAAATAAAGCAGAAACAGCAATTTTAATATCAGGCAAAACAACCTTCAAGCTATCAAAAATTTTTTAAAATGTGAAAGACATTATGTAATGATAAAAAGTTCAACTGATCAACAAGAAAAGCCCACCCTAAATAAATAAGGACCTGAATTTACAAAACAACTACTAAGTAAATGAAAAAAGGATATTCACTCTAACACTGTCTTAACTGGGTAATTTAGTATCCCACTAACAACCCTGGATAGATCATAGAAGAAAAAAATCAATAAGGGGTTTAACTTGACTTTTGATCAAATGGACTTAATAGATACATATAAAACACTCCACCTGACAAACAGAATATTCATTCTACTCATCACTACATAGAACATAATCCTGATCAACCATATCTTCAGCCATAAGTCAAGCATAAACAGATTCCACAAGATCAAAATCCTACCATGCACCTTCTCAGATCACAGAGGAATAAAAAAAGTGTTGCCACCAACAAGATATTACCTAAAAACAAAATACATGAACACTAAACAGAATAATGTTGAACAACTCCAGGATCACCATACTCTGTGGTCTATCACAGAAACAAAGAACTGAGTACCACAAGTTCTCACTCTTAACTCTACCCTGAACATCTATCCTAATACTAGAAAAAAGGGATTGGCAGTAGTGGGACGCTGCCAGGGGAGGAGGGAGCCATAAAACATCAATAAGGGTACCTGATCCTTATTCAGGTGATGTGAGGTTCAATAGGAGGACCAAAACTTCACCTGATCCTAAGCCACTTATGTATGCAATCCTGACTTGTACCTCACAACTTTAAAATAAAATAAAATGAAAAAAGTATCAGAGAGAAAGTTCAAGAAACATGAACATTGACTATGAATAAAAACAAATACTTAAAACATATAGATACATTTGTTCTTGTAAATTAAAACCCCAAATTTTTAAAATCACAGATCCAAATGAGCCTTAAAAAACACGTCTACCGAAATATATTGTTTAAACATTTCGGTGAATGTTGTTTTCTTCAGATAGTGATGTTTTTATAATATAGAAGTGTTCATTTTTAATGTAAATGCAATGCAATATTGCCTAGTGAAAACTCAGCAAATATGATAACTTTATGTCTGTCTAAAAAAAGTTAATGAAGATTTTGTTTTTCCCAGTCAAATATATGTAATATTCTATATAATGTGCTAATATGTGCTGCTTCAATTTATCACTCTGGGGCTGGTCATCATTCACAACAGGTGAGTGCTGAATGAGAACAAGCTGTAGGTGAACTTTCACAGTCTGGGATATGGCAGCAGAGCAGGAAGGGAACGTACTCTCAGGGACTGTTTGGGCATAGGTGTTTAGAGCTCAGGTGGGTTCCTGGCTTCAGGTGGATTTTGACAGCAGCTCCCATATGGGACTATAAACCCACCCACTGGGGGCAGAACTGTTGCAGTCCATGGCAGTACCACTTACCCCCGCTTGTATACATGATGGAATGGAGCCTCTTGAATGCAAAGCTGGTCCCCCACTCTTGGTCTCTCTCTCTTTCTCTCTCTCATGCTCTTGCACTCTCACTCTTGCTCTATGTGTTCCAATAATTATCTGCGGGATGTGGGGTGCAACCTCCATCTAAGCCTACTCAATTGCTTGGTGTTGCTGGAGGCTGGGATTGCTCTGCACATAAGGTGTCTGTCTGCTACTTCTGGAGGGCCATCTTGGATCTTCTCTAAACTTTGACACTTGAATACAATAGAATACTATGCAGACATGACATAGGTACTGTACTAAAATATCTCTCCACATTTTATTAAGGGAATAAATAAAATTATAAAACAGCCCTCTGTGTGTGGTCAGGTGCACACATACACATACATACACACTACATCTATGTATGTCAATATTTTTATGGACTTGATCTAATTTGTATTATTTACTATAATTTGTATATGTATATGTTTTAGTTTCATAATTACAAAAAAATGATTGTCATAACGTTAACAAGATCAATTCTATACTATATAGGACTGATGTAAAACTCTGCTTCTAGTTAATGCTTCTGAGTTTCTTCCAAAAATCCCCTTACTTTATATATCACGAACGTGAAAAATAATTTTTTACTTTGATTCCTGAGAAACTAATCACTAGAGAAAATTTTCAAAGTATTGATCATATAGACATGACTTTAAAAATCTTATATAATTTATATTCTTAAAATCACGACTCTAAAACTACTTATTGTTCTCTCTTCTTTCTAACTTCAATATCTACTTTTTAGTTATAATTTATCAAATACATACAAAATCATTATGCAAAAAGAATTAAAGTAAAACAACTAAAATTGTAGCAGTACATTGCAATAGCTGTATTTTGTCTAATACACATTATTTTTCTTAAAGTGATATAAAAAATGTGTTTTCTACTATTTAAGATGATATATATGGCAATAATTTTCTCATAAACTTGAAAATATTAGAATTTGTTTAGATAACATATTTGTGTATAAACTCAAATTTTATCAGATGCTGACCTCAATTGCAACAGACATTTTTTTCATTAAGAAAAACATTTACACAGTTAGCATGCTGTCATTCAGTAAAACTCAATTTTCAAATTAAACAGATGGTAATAACAAAGAAATTAATGAAAAAAATACGTGTTTGCTTTCTGTACTAATTTGAATTTCTAAATTTTGCAGGTTATGCAGCAATTAAGCATTAATTGCTTTTAGACAAATGTATACCTCAAAATGAATGGCAAATTATTATGGAATTGTCTAAGAGACATTATCCGTACTATTGCTGAACCACTGCAGCATTCTATTGAGATGTTTTCAAGTATATATAAGAATAATATGAACAATAATATGCTGATTTGCTGCATTTTACCATGTGGGTTTATTGCACCTTATAAAGAAAAGAATGGTATCTTCACATGTATAAATATTTAACTGAAAAGCCAGAGTTTGCAGGGCTATTATATATGATCAGAATTTCTTTTATGTATTTATAACTTTAATCACTTGACATGGTTATTGTCAAAAACAATTTGCAAATAGCAGTGACTTGCACTTTACTCTTAGCCAAGTGAACCTGACATTTTATTTTAATACATTGGTAGGATAAAGAACCTTGTAGGATAGATTATACTAGTGCTATAGGATGGCTTGCTGTGAACAAAGAAAATTAATAGAAATGAGATGAATGTTCAAAAAGCCTTCATCTGAATAGAAACCTATAAATTATCCCTATATTAGAAACACAGTGTAATTCATTTACTTGAACAAAATGTAGTAGTCTGAGGAATGAAAATGATACTGCTGCTGTGGGAATGTATTTTCTGTTGACCAACAAGGTAGAAGATGTGGGGAATAGATGATGCTTCCTAACAGGCATGGGAAAAATTGACATAGAGGCAAGATATGGCAATAAATCTGAATTGCAACCATTCCAAGATTTTGTAGGATTTGCATTTTGCTGGAAGCAGACCAAGCGCACATTTGTTTGCATAGAGTGGAATTCACATGTCCTAAGGTGATGCTTTTTGGCAGGCATATACCCACATGTAAACAACCCTTAACAAGATATAGAACATTTCTCTCACCCCAAAAAGTTATCTCTACATTTATTCAAGCAATTTCTAGCCCCCCCCCAGAGTGACCACTATTCTAATTTCCATAACCACATATTAGTTAAACCTGTTTTAGAACCTCATATAAGTGCATTTTCTTTTGAATTAGGCTTGTTTTATGCAGCACAGGTCTTGAAAATCCATCCTTGTTGTTGTATGCATTACTAATTTCCTTTTTGAAAAAATGCTTAGTAGTAGTTCATTGCATCATTATCCTTTGATGGTTTTTGAACTTTTAAATTCAAAATAATTTTAGGCTTGCATAATTGTTATTAAGACATTACAAATATTCCTTATACTCTTTGCCCAGCTTCCTTTGATGTTAACATCCCGTATAACCATGATACATTTATTTAGACTAAGAATTTAGCATAGTTATGTTACTATTAACTAATAGTAGACTATTTAGATTATAACCTGTTGGAAGCCAGCCAAATATGCCCATTGAGTGTTAGGGATCAAGGGGGCCATTGACCCCGAGACCACTAGAGTGCGTTCGGTAGCCGTGACTTCATTTCCTCTCCCATTTCTTTGGCATATCAGCCTTCTGTTGGCATAACAGCCTTCTGTTAGCTCAAGCATGAAAACTCCAGACAGGGACGAACACAAGCTAAAATTAGAAACTCGTTGTTCCCATTTCCCTTTGACTGTGGTTTTGGCTTTTGTCTGGTACAAGCCAGGACCACATCAAAGAGCCCAGGAACTGATAGCCCAGCATGACCTTTTGATTGAGCCACATTATGTAAAACTGGTTTTAGTTATTTTGTTTAAGTTCCATTGTCTGTGTTAGGATGAAGCAAAGGAATAGATTGTTCATCAGTAGGAAAGTTATTCATAGGTAAACTAAGTAGAATAAAATAAAATATAGATTACAATGGATAGAATGGTATAATATTTATAGAAATTGTATTAATACTTCTAAGGGACATTAGTCTAGCATAGGAATGGAAAGACAAGTTGGGTTTGTTCTTCACCATGCTTGAGGAAATATCTGGTGGGTGGGGGATGCCTCCATGCATGTGGTTTTCTGTTCACGTGGAAGACATCTGAGTCTGAATGTGCAAAATTTGGGGATAAAAACCCTCTGTACTTTTCAATAAACGGCTTCTGCTCAATCCATTCTCTTTCTTTCTCTTTATATCCATCCCTCCATCTTTCTCTCTATATCTATCCCTCCTACAGAATTGGCTTCCGCACCAGAAAGTCTCTTTGTTTCTCCAGAATAATTGCCAATGCCACCACACCTCCCAGGGACCCTCTAAATCTCTCCACAGGGACTGGCCTCCCGCAGCAGACTTAATCTATGTAATGGTGCATATCTTGCAATCCAAATTTTCTACAATACAATAAAATCACAGGAAAAAATCTGAGGTACAATTTCAACAATTATGAGAAGGAACCACTAGAATCAGGTTAACATAAAGAAGAAGTTGCTCAGTTAGAAGGAAACAGAGATGGACAAATGAAGTTTCCCACAGAGATTCATTCTCTGAAGCCCACAAAGAGAATTTCTATTATAATACAGCTAAGAATATGTGAATTTAGATAATATTGCATGATAGAGACAACATCAATGAATCACAAGATTTCTCAACTTTCAATAAAAACAAAGTTCAGGTATAAAATTAAGTTCTTATCATGAGGATCTTATTATCTATGTGGGTCACTCATGTAGAAGAATTATCCACAACAATATCCATGTTTTCTGAAAGTCTGTGTACATATTTCAAGACTTACTTATCCCTCCAACTCCTCATGGCCACTTTGTTTTTAAAATTTTTGCTATTAGAAAGGATGCCACTATAAGCATTCATGCATACATATCTTAAGTCAATCACATATGAATTTTTGATAACTATATACCTGAGAGTATGTTGCCTCAATTCAACTTCAATGAATACTAAGAAGTTTTAACATGTACATAGCTAGACTTTTATTTTATACATATGCTCCTTGATTCATGTCAAGGTTACCTCCCAATAATCCCACTGTAAGTTGAAAACATTGTAAATCAAAAATGCTTTTAATCATAGGTTTGCCTTGCCTACCTTAAACATGCTCAGATCACTTACACTAGCCTACAGTTGGGCCAAATCATCTGGCAACATGGTATATGGTAAAGTGTTGGTTGTTACCCATGTAATCATGTGTCTTGCTAGGAGCTGGGACTTGCTGCTATGGCAGAGCATTACAAGAGAGTATCTCACTGCCTATTTTACTTGTCCAGGAAAAGACCAAAATTCAAAATTCAAAGAATAGTTTCCATTTAATGCTTTCACTTTCACACCACTCTAATGCTGGAAAAATCATAAGTCAAACCATTGTAATGGATTGGCTGAATATACCAGTGGATGTCTAATTTATCCGATTGTTTGAATTATTTTTCTCATGACTAATGACCTTGATCATCTTTTCATATGCTTATTGACCACTTGCATATCATTTTTTGTGGAGTACCTACTTAAAATCTTTATTTATCACTACCCACCTGTTATCTCTCTCTCTCTCTTTCTCTCTCTCTCACATCTATCTTGGAAATGAGGTCTCACTCTGTTGGTTAGGTTGGAGTGCAGTGGTGCAATCTTGGCTTACTGCAGCCTTAAATTCCTGGGCTCAAGTGATCCTCATGCTCTGCCTCTGGAGGAGCTGGGACTACAGGCATGCATCACCACACTTGGCTAATGTTTAAAATTTTGTAGAAATGTAGTGTCGCTATGTTGTCAGGCTGGATTTGAACTACTGGTCTTAAACAAACCTCTTGCTTCAGGCTTCCAAAGTGCTGGATTACAAATGTGAGCCACTGCACCCTTCTATGTTTCATTTTTTGACATGTAAAAGCTTATTATGTATTTTGCATAATGGTTCTTTACTGAATATATACTTTGATAAACAAAAATTTTCATTTAGATGCAAACTAATTCATCAATGTTTTTCTTTATAGTAAGTACTACTGGTATTTAATTTTTCATTTTTTCATAAATTATGATGACACGGTCCTATGTTTTATGTTCAAGAAGCTTTATCATTTTGTCACATTACATTTATAATTAATTTCTCTGTATGGTTTGAAAAAGGACTCGATTTTCTTTTCATATTGATATCTAATACACCTGGCATCTACTATTGAACAAAACATTCTTTCCTCACCATGCAGCAGTGGCACTTTTATCATAAATCAAGTAATCACACATCTGTGGATCTATTTGTGGAGTTTATTCTGTTTCATTGGGCTGGTTTTCTATCTTTTGAAATGGTACCCTTATAATAGGCCTTAAAATGTGGGTTTGTAACTCATACAACCTTGTTCAACTTCATCAAGACTATCTTGCCTCTTGTTGACTCTGTGTCATATACAATTCTTGAAGTCAGATTAACAATTTCAAAAAAACAAACAACTCTAACGTAATGCAGGTTTGGAATGCTATTGCATTGGATATTTAAGTAAATTTTGGGGAAAAGTAATATCTATAGTATATGTAATTTAATCTGCTGATCTGAATATGTAATACCCCTCAATTTGTAAGGCTTTATTTACTTTCTTTTTTTTTGTTTTTTTGAGTTGGAGTCTCACTCTGTTGCCCAGACTGGAGTGCAGTGGCCGCTCCCGGCCACCGCAGCCTCAACCCTCTGGGCTCTGGTGATCCTTCCGCCTCAGCCTTCCAAGTAGCTGGAACTACAGGCGTGCGCTACCACGCCCGGCTGATTTTTTGATTTATTGTAGAGATGAGGTCTTGCTTGCCCAGGTGGGTCTCGAACCCGCGGGCTCAGGCAATCCACTCACCTCAGCCTCCCAAAGGCGTGGGATTACAGGCTGAG
>CAUYQG010042392.1:0-19066 GCA_963574415.1 Tarsius wallacei
TAGTTCCAGCTACTTGGAAGGCTGAGGCGGAAGGATCGCCGGAGCCCAGCAGGTCGAGGCTGCGGTGGCCGGGAGCGGCCACTGCACTCCAGTCTGGACGACAGAGTGAGACTCCAACTCAAAAAAAAAAAAAAAAAAAAAAAGTTACAGGTTATTTCTTTTTCCTTTGGTTTAAAAGCTGAAAGAGATTTCAGTAAGTATATCGTCATAATTTTGAAGCAGAAATGTCTCGCACTTCTGCTAATTAATTAAACCCTTTAGAATATATTCTCTGCTCTGGTAATAAGTCCACTTATATTGTTAAAGTGATATGTGTTAGTCTCATAGTTTTTCCTTATTTGATTCTACTATTTTTCACACTCCTCATTTTATATAGAATGTGATTGTCTTCTAATTTATGTAATTTGTCAATAAATGCTGAAGTTTCAGATTTAGTCTCAGAAAAGTCCTAAATTTATTAATACCAATATGCATTGGTATGACATGTCAAAATATTTGAATATGTAAACTTCCTTTATTACTGTGAAATTGAATTAGTACAAAAATCAGCTAATCAGAGATCTGGAAAAACTCTTTGGTATAACAGAATGAGCACAGGCTTTGAAATCAGAGACTGGTGATGAAAAAAAACCTTAGTTCAGCTCTTTATTATATGAGTGACATAAGCCTTAAACACCTTAAGCTATACAGTTATGCTTTTTCAAACAAGCGTCCTTACAACTACCTTGGCTGTTCTAAAAAAGTTAAATAAAGTAAGAAATAAATTAGATGACACCTTCAGTATGGTAGACCCTGAGAAAATGTTCATTATTTTCTCCCTTTCTCTTGTGGAGTCAAAACATATTTTTGTTTGCACACAAAATCTGCCTTCCAGAACCTTATGGATCAATCTGGGAATAAGATTGAAACAAATGCATATAAACACAAACAAGTAAACACATCAAATTGTATTGCAAGTGTAGGAGTGATTTGGAGATAATGATGAAAGATGAAGTAGTAGTGGTTAGAAATAAATGCTTAAGAATTACTAACACGGGTTATGGAGGGCTATATATATATGTATATATATATTTTATTATTTAATATTTTTTATTGTGATATTGTGGGGTACAGTTAAGGGTTAGGTACACAAATATGTCTCGTTCAGGCACCCTTGTTGATAAGAAGTGTCCCCCCATCCCCAGAAAGGTATTTATTACCATCAATCCCTTCCCCTATTCCTCTCCCCTCCAATAGTTTCCCCCACTGTCAGTCATTTTTTGTGGTAGTACGTTGGATGATCAAGGTCTACTATATGAGTGAGAATATGTGATACTCAGTTTTTTGTTTCTGTGATAGGTCACTCAGAATTATAGACTCTAGTTCCATCCAGGTTGCTGCGAAATTCATGATTTCGTTCTTTTGTATGGCTGCGTAGTATTCCATTGTGTATATGTACCACATTTTTTTAATCCAGTGGAGGGCTATATTTTAAGGAGAGGAATGCTGAAGAAATCAAAGGCAAAATGAACACAGCGAGCTCAAGGAAAACAGCATAAAAATTAGATGGTCTCATTGATTATTTTGGTATAGAGAAGTAGATATGAGAGAGGAACTGAATATAGAAGTGAATAATTAAATATATTAGAGAGAAAACACAATGATTATTTACATTTTTAAAAAATTTAATTGAGAAGGTAATGATAACATCAGAAAAAGTGAAGAAAAATGGCTAGTTTTAGGATGCTAAATTATCTTTCTTACCTTCTTAGATACCGAACCAAACATGTAATATAAAGTGTATTAGGTCAAAATCACATAGAAATCAAATTTTGTATCTAGACTCTGCCATACCATTAGCTGTGTGCAGTTGGGTACATTTTTTAATCTCTCAGAAGTTGTTCAAAATAAAATAAAGATATAACTCTATATATACAAAATAAAGATATAACTTTATGAGATAATTATACGTGAGAATCAAGTTAACTTATATAAAGTGCTTACATTGCTTTTGGCCCTTGTTCATATAGGTACTTATTAATGGAAGAAATATGCTGAACTTTTCAAAAACACACATTCGTTCCTTCTTTTAGAAAAATAATTTGAATAGGATTTGAAAATACTAATAGGTTTTCTCTTGTGTCACTTAAGTTCCACTATTTAAATGTCTGTTTATAGTGGCGTTATTTTTCAGTTAAAATCTTGGCAAAACCCTTTCATAGTTATATGTAAAGAAAGTCAACCATCCTCCTATAAGGCTGCAGGAGCTTTTTATCCTTCAAAAATATAGTCTGATTTCAGTTACTAGTGGATTTCAAAAATGGTTTCTCCCAGCCCATTCACCATGCTAAACCATCCCTTCTCATTTGGCAGTTTCTCATGAGAAAAAAAAAAAAAAGTCCCTCAAATTGTTAAACAAGATAATTAGAACCAGCTAGAACTGGGCTGATAATAGGCATAGGAATGTTTCAAGGGCATCCATGTCAAAAACTTCATTTCATACAGGTCCAAGGTTTGTAAAAAACTGTACAAAGGGAAATGTTGCCACTTTAGATCCCTGAGGAGTTCAGTCCTCTGCCAACATGAATGAACTGCATTGTGCACAATCCATTGCTCCATTTCTAAGCAAAACATTGAAGTGGTTAGTGTCAGTCTGTTTCTTATATCTTCACAGTTAGCAACTTAAAAAAGAAAGAGAAAAAGAAATGAATTCCAAACCTTTTAAAGTTATACATTCAGAACTCTGGCATGAGAATTTTCTACCTAAAAGAAAGGAAAATATGATAGTTAAAATACTATGTAAATCAGCACTTCTCAAGGGGAACAAGAAAATATTCTACAATGGAGAATTTTATTTTTTGATGTGAAGAAATACATTTATTTTAATTGATAATTAACTCTTATTGATAATGAATACTTTTCAAAAATTTGAAATTAATGAAGAAATTAAAAACTTTTAAGTAGCCAGTTGCTTTTATCAGTGCACCAAATGATAATAAATGAATGACTCTGCATTCACAAATATCTTCATAGATACATGTGGCAGTGGGCACATTTAACAACAAGATATTCCCTAGAAACAGGCTGTGTAGCAACAGATAGTCTAGGAATACTTCAGCAGTTCTTTCTCTGTCTTCTTTGGGATCAGAAGTAAATTGTGTCACATATTCTTTTAGTTAAAAGAATGCATCTTCTCTGAGAGATGATGCACTGTGTTAAATGAGACACATTTACATTACATCTTCTGATGACACCGCCATTCTTTAGCAACTTCATCTTACGCCATTTCCTATTATTCCTCAGTCTTAAACGGCCTAGAAGATTAAGATTCTGAAAGTAAGTTTTGAAACTCCGGTTTTCATCTCAGATCTGTCTCTCCCCAACTAAATATGTCTTACAATCCTTGGCAAATTATTAGCAATAGAGAAGTTTCATTTTACCAAGTCTAAAGATTCTTTGTACGTTTTAACTAAATATTCAAAAGCTGCTGTCACTAATGCTTGTAAGAATATCCATGTTGACCAAACAATCTAGATTAAAGAAGGCTATTATTTTAGACATGCTGAAAAGTTTCGACAAAATTGAATGGGAGATAAATATAACAAAAATATATTTCCAGTTCCACAGTTATGTACAACATACATACACTTCAACTGTAAAATAACTGCATTGTTAGATAGATTTTTATTGAGCAGCTATTTGCAGGCAATTGCATCCAGAAAGAATGGAAATACTGGTTTCTGTCTGTCTGAATAATTTTTCCAAATTTTGTCGGAGAAGTGTAGCAGTCAAGCAAAGAGCAATAGTCTTACTGGGCAGAAAAAAAAAACAAAAACAAAGACAGAGATAAGAGTTTGGGGTTGCTAAACAGGCAGAAATTTATGATGGAGAGAAAGACCTACAAAAATATGCATAGTGATTTTCTTGAGGCTTTGTATGATTACTCATTCATGTTTGAGGGATGAGATGGAGAATTGGTAGAAAACAGCTTTTAGCAGGGCTCCGTGGCTCCGCCTGTAATCCCGTGCCTTGGGAGCCTGAGATGAGTGGATTGCCTGAGCCCTCAGGTTCGAGACCCACCTGGGCAACTTGGTGAGACCTCATCTCTACAATAAATCAAAAAATTAGCCGAGTGTGGTAGCATGCCCCCTGTAGTTCCAGCTACTTGGAAGGCTGAGGCGGAAGGATCACCAGAGCCCAGCAGGTTGAGGCTGCAGTGGCCGGCAGCGGCCACTGCACTCCAGTCTGGGTGACAGAGTGAGACTCCAACTCAAAAAAAAAAAAAAAAAAGGAAATCAGCTTTTCTTAATGGAGATCTATTAATACTGGGAAGAATTGGAGTTTCAATCAACCATATTAAGAGATATCATGGAACATCCGGTCATTCAGTTAAATCTCAGAAAAATCTTCTCATTATAAATAAAGCTGATACAACCTTAGAATAAGATTAACTCTAGATCGTTCCTAACAAACCTAAAACTAGTTTGAGTGTAACTAAGCTGATGAAACAGTAAATCAAATGCTTGACAGGACAAATATGACGGCTCTTAAACAGGAAATCTATATCCTCAAAGACATGGCATGCACCTGGTGCAATATTTTTATTTTATTTTATTTAAAAGATGTGGAGTACAATTCAGGATTAGGTATACAAGTGGTCATTGTACAGGTAATGTTTGGGTCTCCATTGGGTCCCCATTTTGCCTAGTTTGAGATCAGGTACCCTTATTGATGTTGTGTTCCTCCCTCCTACCCCAGCAGTATCAAAGTACTGCCAAACCCTTTCTTATAGCATTATGGTAAATGTTCTGGATCCACTTATGAGTGAGAACATGTGCTATTCTGGTCTTTGTTTCTGTGATAGATCACTGAGTATTATATACTCTAAATACATCAAAGTTGCTGTGAAGTTCATATGTTTGTCCTTCTTTCTGGCTGCATAATATTCCATTGTGTATATATACCACATTTTAAAAATCCAGTCCAGTTTTGATGGGCAGTATTGTTGTTTCCATGTTTTTGCTACTGTGAATAGTGCTGCAATAAATAGGCATGTGCAGGTATCTTTTTTGTAGAGTGGTTTGAGTTCCTCTAGGTATATTCCCAACAGGGGGATTGCTGGGTCATATGGAAGATCAATGTCTAGTTCTTTTAGAAATCGTCATATTGTTTCCCAAAAAGATTGCACTAGTTTGCATTTCCACCAGCAGTGTAGAAGTGTTCCTTTTTCTCCACCCTCTCCAGCATCTGTTGGTCTTGGAGTCATTGATGATGACCATTTTTGCTGGTTTTAGGTCTTATCTCAATGTGATTTTGATTTGCATTACTCTGATGATTAGTGAGACTGAGCACTTTTTCATGTGTCTGTTGGCTACCCATATATCTTCTTTTGAGTAGTGTCTATTCATGTCTTTTGTCCACATTTTAATGTAGCTGTTTGCTTTTTTCCTTTCAGAACGTTTGAGTTCCTTGTAGACTCTGGATGTTAGGCCTTTGTCAGATATATAGTTGGCAAATATTTTCTCCCATTCTGTTTGCTGTCTCCCCACTCTCTTGATGGATTCTTTTGCTTTGCAGAAGATTTTCAGTTTGCTGAGGTCCCACTTGTCTATTTTATCTTTTATGCCATGGGTACTTGGGGTTTTCATCAGAAATTGGTTGCCAGTTCCAATTTCCATAGGGGTGTCTCCTGCATTTTCTAAGGTTCTTATAATATGAGGTTTTACATTTAGGTCTTTGATTCATTTAGAGTTGATTTTTGTGTATGGTGATAGGTAGGGGGCCTGTTACAATCTTCTGCATGTAGTCAGCCTGTTATCCCAGTACATTTGATGCAATATTATAAATTATAACACATAATTAGGAGAAGATAGTCAAAAGTAAACCAAGTCATGACACTATTGTAGAAATTAGCAGAATAGTGTACAAAGAAGTTATGTAAATATGTTCAAAGATTTAGCAGGAACAAAAGAATATAATGCGTGAAAAATATGCATAATTAAAGTTCACAGCAGAAGCAGAAGCAAAAAAAGATTTGGAAAACAAAACTAAATTCAACAGAAATTTTAGATTTAACAAGTAAAATAAGCCCAAACTAGCATTAAAAAAAAAAGGATATAGCCAAGCACATTATTGTTTGAATTGCTAAAAGCCAAAGAGAGAAAAATCTTAAAAATAATCCAGTGAAGGAAGATAAAAACATACAAAGGCACATTGATAAGAATGAATGCTATCAGATCAGTGCAGTCAGAAGCCAACAAAATTTAAATGGCTAAAATTAAAAATTTAATTTTGTCCAGAGAAAATAAAATTAATATTTTCTTTGTCCAGAGAAAATAGCATTTACAGTGTAGGTAAAATAAAGACATATTCTGTTTAACAACTGAGAGAATTTAACACCAGTGGAACAGAAGTAAAAGAAATGTTAAAGCAAGTTCTCCGGATTAAAGGATGGCGATATTTGATAGTATAGTATCCGGCCCACATAAATGAATAAAGAGGAAGAAAAATGGTGAGAGAGAGAGAGTGTGTGTGTGTGTGTGTGTGTGTGTGTGTGTGTGTATACATATACTTGCTCTTTTTCCATTTAAAAATATTTTTTACATTATATATGAAGTGGTAAATTCATATTATGATAGACTATAGATATTAACATTGAAAATTACACTTCCTACATATACAGCTGAAAGTAAAATGGTTAAAACTAAAAAGAGTGAATAGAAAATGATAGAATAATTTTGCGGTACTTATTTAATCTAAAAGAAATCAGAGGAAGGATGAAATGAGAACAGATGGGACAGATAATTTTAAAATTATATAATGGTAGATATAAACTAAAGCATATCAATAATTATATAAAAATTCATTGAAAGTTCAGCTATAAAAGACAGAGATTCTCAGATTAGCTAAAAAAGTGAGACTCCACTATATGCTGTTTATAAGATGTGCCTTTTATCTATTAGTAAATATTTTTTAAAAATGGAAACGTAAGAAAAAGTAGGTATACCTATGTGACTATCAAACAAAGCAGACCTCGAGAGGAAAATCTTATTATCAGAGACAAGAAGGGTATTTTATATAATGATAAAGGCCAATTCATCAAGAAGACATACACTCTACATGCAGTAATTTATAGAAAAAGTAAATAAACCTCAGGAAAGATTTAGAAATTTGAGTACAGCTAAGAACCTAGCTGATATTTGTAAAATATTATGTATAACAAATACTAACCAAACATTTTACAAGAGTTCATAGAACATTCAAAATGATAGACCGTATTTTGAACTATAATATTAGTCCCACTGAATTTCAAAGATTTGACATCATAAAGTATGTACTCCGACTATGACAGTATTAAAGTAGAGATCAAAATAAATAAGTGTAAAAAATCTCAAAACAATTTGGAAAGTCAGCAACACAGTCATAAATAACAGCTAAACAAAAGTAAACCAAATTTAAAAATACTGAGAACTGAATAAAAAATAAAATAAAAAGCAAAAATTCTCAACAAGATTCTAGCAAATTGAATCCCACAACACATTTCAAAATAGTCCACCATGACCAAGTAAGCGTCATTGCTGGGATGCAGAACTGGTTCAACGTCCACCAGACCATAAATGTAATTAAATACATCAACAGATTTAAAAAGGGAATCATGTGATTATATCATTAGATGCAGAAAAAGCTTTCGATAAAATTCAGATCCTTTATTGATGAAAACCCTTGAACACCTACGCATAGAAGGACCATACCTCAAAATAGTAGGAGTCATCTATGATAAACCCACAGCCAACATATTGCTAAATAGACAGAAACTGGAAGCATTTTCTCTGAAAACTGGAACAAGACAGGCAGCTCTCTCTCACCTCTCCTGTTCAACATCGTGTTGAAAGTCCTAGCTAGAGCAATCAAACTAGAGAAGGAAATCAGGGGTATTCAAATAGGAAAAGAGGAAGTCAAGCTATTCCTCTTTGCTGACAATATGATCCTATACCTGGAAAATCTGTCAAAAACCTTCTTGCACTGATAAAGGACTTTGGCAAAGTCTCAGGGTACAAAATAAACGTGCAAAAAAGTCACAATCTTATACATCAACAGCATACAGGCAGAGAAACAAAGAAAAAGTACAATCCCATTCACAATAGTCACACACACACACACACACACACACACACACACACACACACACAAAATACATCTTCTTAACCAGAGAAGTGAAAGACCTTTACGATGAAAACTACAACACTTTGTTGAAAGAAATCAAAGATGCCACAAACGAATGGAAAAATATTTCATGCTTATGGATTGGAAGAATCAACATTGTTAAAGTGTCTATCCTACCCAAAGCAATCTACAAATTTAACACAATACCCTTTAAATTACCAGCATCATTCTTCTCAGACCTGGAATCAACAATACAGAAATTCATATGGAATCATAAGCAATCACAAATAACCAAAACAATTTTCAGCAAAAGAAACAAAAAGTAGGAGGTATCACACTTCCAGACTTTAAACTTTATTATAAGGCAGCAACAATAAAAAAAAAAAAAAACAGCCTGGTATTGGTACATGAACAGACATATAGACCAATGGAATAGGATATAGATTCTGGAAGCAAAACCTCAATTTCTCAACCAACTCATCTTTGACAAAGCCTCCATTAATGACCACTGGGGAGAGGAGACCTCATTCAGTAAATGGTGCTGGAAAAACTGACTGCCCACATGCAAAAGATTAAAACATGACCCCTACCTATCACCATACTAAAAAAAAAAAATCAACTCTAAATGGATTAAAGACCTAAACCTAAAACCTCATACCTTAGAAAATTCAGGAGACACCCTTATGGAAATTGGAAATGGCAACCAATTCCTGATCAAAACCCCAACTCTCCTTGCCATAAAAGATAAAATAGACAAGTCTGACCTTATCACAATGACAAGTGCAAAGCCAAAGAAACTATCAAGAGAGCAGGGAGACAGACAACAGAATGGGGAAAAATACTTGCCAACTGTATATCTGACAAAGGTCTAACATCTAGGATATAAAAGGAACTCAAACATGCCGAAAAGGGGGAAAAAAAAACAAACCAGCCCTATTAAAAAGTGGGCAAAAGATATGAATAGACATTTCTCAAAAGAAGACATATGAACACCCAACAGATACATGAAAAAGGCTCAGCCTCTCTAAACATCAAATAAACGTAAATTAAAACCACACCGAGACACCACCTAACTCAAGTCAGGATGGCCATCACCAATAACTCAAAAAACAACAGATGCTGGAGAGGATACGGGAAAAGGGAACATTACTACACTGTTGGTGAGGGTGTAAACTAATGCAATCTCTGTGGAAAACAGTGTGGTGATTCTTAAAACATCTAAAAATTGATCTTTCATATGACCCAGTAATCCCCTTTCTGGGAATATACCTGGCAGAGCTCAAATCATTCTATAAAAAAGATATCTGTATATGCGTGCTTATTGCAACGATGTTCACAATAGCGAAAACATGGAACCAACCATGCTGCCCATTAAAAGTAGACTGGATTAAAAAAATGTGGTGCATATACATGATGGAATATTACACAACCATAAAGAACAAAATTATGAACTTTGCAGAACTTGGATAAATTTTGAGTAATTCTCAATGATCTATCACAGAAACAAAGAACTGAGTACCACATGTTCTAACTCATAAGCAGACCCTAAACAATAATCATAATACTACAAGAAAGGGATTGGCAGTATTAGGAAGTTGCCAGGGGAGAAGGGGAAGGCACACTTCACCAATAAAGATACCTGACCTTAAACTAATGTGGGAACCAAAGTGAGGCCTAAACTTTGCCTGTACAATGCCCATTTGTATACCTAACTCTGAATTGTACCCTACATCTTTAAAATAAAAATTTAAAAAAGAAAATGTAAATATAGCTTATAAAAATACTATTATAGTGGAATATCACTATAATATTGTTTAGAGTTGAAATTTTAACTTTACAAATAAAAGGGCTTCCTGGACTGTTATATTAAGGTTTGTTCCAAATGTAGGAATTTCAAACTCCAAATCCAATGTGGGCCAGGCGGGGATGTAAAGAAGACATGCAGACTGTGTGTGTGAGAAGAGGGAACTGTGGGAAACATGGCAAAATGGAAGCCATGTTGAATATCAGGAATGTATATGAAATTTCTTGGTGCTTAAAACAGTGGATTGTGGGCCACTGTTTGGAACTTTTGACCTAAAGATAGAAAAGGCACTTTTGAATCTTCATTAAAAAAATGAAATAACTGTTACAGAAGATTGTCCATTATATATTGATATAGTTTAATGATAAAAGCCAGTTCAATACAAAATATATTGAATAATTCCATCTTATAAATAACTATATATGCAATTTTAGAGGATGCAGATCAAATTATTTATAGGGATTTTCCATGGAAATGAATAGTATTTCTAAAAGAAATTTAACTTCAATTGCTTATATTAGAAAAGAAGAAAAAATATAATGCATTATGAAAATATCTACCATTAAAATCTAGAAAAAACAGCCTATTTAACAGAAGACAAAAATAAAACTGAACAAGCATATAGAAAAATCGAAGAAACTAATATAGAAATATTATCTCCTTCTTCAAAAAATAAAGTAGGACAAAATAACTTTAATAAAACCATAACTATACTGACCAAGAGGAGAAAAAAAGAAACACATGGTATCAGAAAAGAGATAGCATTAATACAGATACTGCAATTATGAAAACTTGAAACCTACAAACTTGACAACTCATAAAAAGATGCATTTTTTTGAGAAATAAAAATTATCAGACTGACATAAAAAGAAATAGATAATTAACATAACTCTGTGTTTGCTACATTTATTGAATTTTTGTAATTAATATGCTTCCCACAAAAAATCTTCAGGTACAGATGCATTCGCTGTTGAATTCTAAAAAACATTAATGGAAGAAATAATATCTATTTTAATGTCTTTCAGAAAATAGTGAAGGAGAAAAGTCATTCTAATTCATTTTATGAGGTATGCATAATCTGGATAAGAAAACTAGACAAGGACATAACAAGAAAATAAACCCCAAATCAGTATCCTCAGAAACAAGCAACAAAATATTGCAAGCTGAATCCAACAATATATAAAAAGTAAACAAGAAGATACTTTATAACCAAGTTGGGTTTATCCACAAACGAAAGGTTGATTTAACATTAGAAAACCAGTGTATTCCACCACATTAACAGAATAAAGAAGAACATAATATGATTATATTAATAAATGTAAAAAAAACCCATTGTCAACATTTAACTCATATCCATGACCAAATCTCACATCTAATTAGGAAAGAAAAAGGGAAAAACTCCTCAGCCAGATAAAGGCATCTATTAAAATTTACTACTAACATCATACTTAATATTAAAAGACTATTAACTTCTTTCTAATATTAGGAGTGAGGTAAGTCTGCTTGTCTTGACCAGTGCTATTTAACATGACTCTGGATGTCCTGTGCAGTGCAATAATACAAGGAAAAAAAGAATATAAACATTAAAAACATAAAGTTAAAAAAGATGTAAAATGTTCTTTACAGTATATGTAGAAATCTAAAACAACTACTAGAACTAACATGTGAATTAATGAGTACCACAGTCTACAATAGTATTATAAAATAACAATTTTATCCATACAAACTAACAATTAATAATAGGCAGATCAAATAAAAATATCATTTACAATAGCATCAGATATCATAAACCATGAGCATTGCTTTTAATAAAAAATGTGTAAGGCTACTACACACACAAAAACCATAAAAGACTGCCTAAATTTTATAAAGACTTAAAATATTAGAAAGATATTCCAAGTTAATGTATTGAAAAAAATAATATTATCAATACACAGTGCAGTTCCTAACAAAATGTCAAGAAACATTTCTGTGGGAATTAGAAATCCTTCCTTCTTTCCTTCCTTCCTTCCTTCCTTCCTTCCTTCTTTCCTGCCTTCCTGCCTTCCTGCCTTCCTGCCTTCCTGCCTTCCTTCCTGCCTTCCTTCTCTGTAATATAAGCATATTGTAATCAGAGGTTTTGGTAGAGATAAATACATATTTTTTTATGTATTGTCAGGTATTTTTTAAGGCATTGAAGATATATCCATAAATAGGAAAACAAACTAAAATTGCACATATATCTTCTCACTTTATTGTAACAGCAACCCCATTATACAGGTGTTACAATTTTTCCTGTGTTGCGGGTGATATAATCAAGGCTTGGGAAAACTGTTACTTGCCCAAAGTCACATAGCATGGAGATAAGAGAAGTCCGGATTCAAACTCAGTTCTCTTCAAAACCAGCGTTAGCAAAAGTTATTTCTCAAATCCTGTTTAGTAGGGCAAGTGATTCATTAGCTTGCCATAAAGTCATCTATAGAATTGTTATTACTAAGTCAACATTTCTTTTTTCATCAAGTCCAAGGAAATTCAGTTATAATAGGCACATTTACCACAGTTATATTTTCATCATAACTAACACAAGCTAATATTCTGTATAAAATTACTACCATGAATTAACTTTATGTCTGCAGAAAATGGGATTGTATGTAATTACTGATTTCCATTCACAATAAAATAAGCAAATTATCTTCCCCAACATAAATGCACCATAAATTGTTTTGAGGCATAATGAAGAAATGAATTTCTGAAAGAAATATGGACCAAATCTGCCAAATTATTGTGAATGATAGCCCCTTTAAAATTAGAGCATGTAATTGCAATTGGAAAATGTTATCTTCTTAATGGTTACATTATTATTTGGGTAGACCAGTAATCCTCTTTGCCAATGTTCCATTTCTGGGGTATTGACAGATTTTCACATTTTAATATCAAAATGCCATCAAATTTATATATAGAATGATTTACTATTTTCAATATCAGATTTATCATAATGAAGTGTCATCATGAGTGGAACATAATGACATTTTAATTGAGAGAAGATGTTTTGGCAAATAAAAAGAAAGCTATTTTTCTTTGGATATTTCTGAGTTTGTTGACAATTTTCAGCAGAGTATTCTTTCAATTCCAAAGACTGTTCTAACATATGGCCACATGCATTTAATCTTAATGAGTGAAAATAACCTTTACTACATGACATTTTAAATCAAATAGAATAATCAGTCTAATTTCAGCATAGTATTTTATAACAATTATCTATTATATTTTGTATAAGAATGCTATGTCTTCATCACAAAATGTTACAGCTAATAAAGATGTGATCGTTTTATTGTAAAACTCTCATGTTATCTAATAGTTAGAATCATCTGTGTTATACAGTCAATTCTAGCTGACCAATAGCACCCTGTTAAAATGTTATCAAATCAAAATTTCAGTGAAGTCAGAGTAATTAACGAGTGAGTGATTAGAGAGTCTCAATGAACTAATAAGTGATCCCCTTTAGCTTGCTCATTTAACTAAGAGACACACATGATAAATTTCTTGTCACTTTAGTAGTATCTCTCTAGCATTTACTTTTCAGACTGTGACTTCTCCAAATAAACACACACACACACAAACACATACACACACACACACATCTGTATACATATGGTAGACACTGTTGACGCTGTGAAACACCAATTTAAGATAATTCCTCTAGGAATGTTGTTTTTTTTTAAGTACACATATCAGAATATTTTAAAATACAGTTAAATGTATATAAACATAATGCATAAAAATTTGTTAAGTATGATAATTCTGATAAAAGTAAAAACATCACTCCGAGTTATTGTCCTTAAACTGAACAATGAGCAAAATAGTGTAAATCCATTTTTTAAAAATAGTAAGCATGCAGACCACTGGAAAAGTGTTTTTTAATGAAATAGTAATTTCATGGCAAAACAGTTAAAATGTATATATATGAAAACCAATTTTATTTTGTAAGGACAAAAGAGACTCTGGAGAAATTATTTACGTATTTGTTTTTATTTTTGTTTAAAAAATGTAGATTATCTGTATACTGATAACAAGAAATTTCTCTTACGAATGATGATAATAATCATTAAGAATTTCTATTTCATTTGTCATGATAACCTCTTTCTTTAGGAGGAGACTAGATTTATTAATGAACTAAATTTTGTTTTCCAGATCTTTATTTTATCTGAAATTCCCTTCCCCAACTTCCTAAATAGACATGTCCAAGCTTAGGAATATTTGATTAATGAGAGAATGATTTTTTAGCCACATTTTCATATTCAGCCTTCAAAATTCCTTCAAAATTCCTGCAAAGTCTAGAGGTAAGTCTAGAGGAAAAATAATAGAAAAGAACACTTAGCACTATGATAACACAGTAAAATAAATTGCTTGAGCTTCATTTTACTTATCTGTGCAACTTGGTCAGAAATAGTACTTACCTCAGTCGAAAAATCTAGAGGATTGATTGACAGAATGTATGTAAAGCAATTGGCATGCCAGTGATCATTCCTACACGTAGGTCAGTGAGGCCAGGACCCATCACTCAGATTTTGTTTGTGGAAGCAAAAGACAATTGATCACAAGGCAAGGTGTCAAGTTCCAGCTCTACTGTGGCCTGACTAGATTTCAGTCATAATGCTGTTTTTATAGGAATTTGTGCTATTAACAAGTTAGTTTTATGTTATCTAGAATTGCGTATTTTATGAAAATACGTGAAAAAGCGGTAAGAGCCAAATCAATAGGTATTGAATATAACAACTAATTTTTTAGTTTGACAAAAATAACATGTTGCATAAATGTCACTTGAGTAACTAAGTGTGTGAGATACTGTGTTGGACACCGGGGATTGACAAATAAACCTCGTTTCTGAAGATTAGTTACCTCCTTTCTCTCTTTTGAAAAGCCATTCCAAACAAGTAACTGACACAAATGTAACATAAATTATTTCAACTAGAAAACATTGTTTTGAAAAGTTGTGAACTAGATTTTGAAAATGAACTTCTAAATATACCATAAATGTGGAAAACATACCTGGCAGCTCATTGAGAACTGTATCTATTAAATGCTTTGTAATGGATTTCACTATGGGACCTCTCTGCAGGAAGCATCTTTGACTTTGTGTTGATCAAAAACTTGTATAAAGATATGGAAACCTCATGCATGTAGATTTTAAATAAGCAACAGAGCCCACATCCAAAATAATTTCAGCAAGTTGCAATGAAGAGCAAAAGTCAGTAGGAACAAATTTAACAGCTGAAAGTGATTTTGTTTTCATGCTTAATATTTCTCCTTATTATTGTGCATGAACATCATGTAGAATGGCTACTTGACAACACTTCTTTGCATGAAGTCTGGAACTTTCACCAACCTCACACTTACCTGTGGTGGGGCTACAAACCAAGTGAGAGCATTCAGAGAGCACCTATGCCTGTCATCTTGCTCTCAGCAATTCACTCACAGTTTCATGGTATAAAAGAAGGGAGGTGGGATTAACGGTAGTCAATATCTGTCTGGGGAAAGGGGGACACACCTCATCAACAAGGGTACCTGCACAATGAATATTTGTATACCTAACCCTTAACTGTACCCCACAACTTTGAAATAAAAAATATGTATTAAAAAAAAAGGAAGCCAGGCTCGGTGGCTCAGCCTGTAATCCCGTGCTTTGGGAGGCTGAGATGAGTGGATTAGCCTGAGCCCCGGGGTTCGAGACCCACCTGGGCAACTTGGTGAGACTTCATCTCTACATTAAATTAAAAAATTAGCCAGGCGTGGTAGCGCACGCCTGTAGTTCCAGCTACTTGGAAGACTGAGGCTGAAGGATGCTGGAGCCCAGCAGGTCGAGGCTGCAGAGCCGGGAGCATGTCACTGCACTCCAGTCTGGGTGACAGAGTGAGACTCCAACTCAAAAAAAAAAAAGTAGTTACCTGATTCCAAATCTTGGATCCACTGTTTACTACCTGTGTAATCTTATTTGATAATTAAGTCCTCTAATTTTCTAACTAGAAAATTGAGTTTTAAAATATCTAATATACAAACCTTTTGTCAGACTTGAAGATGATAATGACCTTAGTTCTGTTAATATACATGTATACATATCACCATTTATGGGCATCTTCCATGAGCTAGAAGGAACATGATTATCTTACTTTCCATATAAATAGAAACAGAATCACCAAAAAGTAAGTAGAAATTGTTAAGGTCCTACTACTGGTAAAGTCATGATTAGAACACTAATGTGGCATCCAAAACAACAATCAATTTACAAATAAATGAAAATCTTTGCTCATTCTGGAAAAGCTAAGTACAGAACTATCTTTTTAATGCCTCTGCAAACTGGTACTTCTTCATATAATTGTCTTACTCTGGCTGCTTTTTTGTAAGTGCTATAATTCTACTTTCTGAAGCAATAATCTTAACCCACTCTAAATATTTTTGTTTATTTGTGTAACAATTAGATTTGTCCAATAATTCTGTGGGTTTTCTAATGTTTGGAAAAGTTCCCACTTGCTCGCAGTTTTCTTTTTTTTTTTTGAGTTGGAGTCTCACTCTGTTGCCCAGACTGGAGTGCGGTGGCTGCTCCCAGCCACAGCAGCCTCGACCTGCTGGTCTCCCGCGATCCTTCCGCTTCAGCCTTCCAGGTAGCTGAAACTACAGGTGCGCTACCATGCCCGGCTAATTTTTTGATTTATTGTAGAGATGAGGTCTCGCCAAGTTGGCCAGGCGGGTCTCGAACCTGCGGGCTCAGGCAATTCACTCACCTCAGGCTCCCAAAGGCGCAGGATTACAGGCTGAGCCACCGAGCCCGGCTGCTTGGAGTTTTCAAAGAAGATACTTTTATAACTTAATTCCACAAAGAAAAAAAAAAGACTATTTCCTTTGAAAACATACCAGTGACTTTTTGATGGATGACATTGAAAAGTTGCAAAGAAATCTTTTCTGTCATTTTTTTCCTTGCAAATTGAAATTTCACTGTTTTGAGTGTTCCCCTCATAGCCTCACATCAGGAATCTCTGAAAAAAGAGCAAATGAAGGCAATATACCACACACACACACACACACACACACACACACACACACACTTAAAGGGAATTTGGGAAATGATAAAACCTTCATGGCAGGGACTAACATAAATTCATAACTAGCAAACTGTTATGATAGAAAAAACAAGAAGTAGAAATAAATGCCGCTTTTTGAGAGGAGACATGGGGAAACAGACACATTTTTGAATACCCACTATGTGCTGGAGACGTGTGTCCTAGGCAGTTTGTCCACATTTTCTACTTTAATTTTGCAAATGCTCTGGAGATAAATATTACTATCTTTATACCAATAAACTGAGACTTGGAAATTTAAGTAATATACTTAAGTTGAAGTTAAGAAAGGGTAGAGCTGAAATTCTAACCTAAGTACAGTAATCTGACTTCAAAGCTCAAGTTTGTTCTCTGCTATCAGGCTTGTCTCACCACCTGTCTTCAACACCTCACCACTGCAGACCTAAGATTTGTAATTTGTTAGTATTCCGTCCCACTACTGTTTCTTTTCAATTTTGTTCTATAACCTTAAATTTGATTGAGTGGCTCTCTTTGGTTTTGGAAACAAGCTTGACCTCACCATACTTTTTTTTTTTTCCATGCTCTTCTTACCCATTCATGTAGGTTTGGTTTAAATTCCTATTGTTTAATCTTTTTTGCAAATGATGTTGTTCTAGTTAGCCTTACCTAAGTAATCAGGGAAGTACGAACCTTTGTCATTGCTTTGTAAAACAAAGACAATTCTGCAGAATCTATGGGGCAGCTGATGACTCTGGAAATTATTTTATAATGAGAAAACAAGCATTCACTATGATCAACATGAACAATATGCTGTTTGCCCCCAAGCAAGGGAAGAAGCCGCTGGCATGTAATGTTGAGACAAATAGTCAGGGGAAGCCAAGAAAAGATAAATAACACATATAAATAAAACATTCAGAACAGTAGATGCCCAATATTGCATCAAAATCTGGAAGGATTAATTATCTATTTTTCTCCTGTTAAAAAAATACAGACTGAGAATTTGTTGTAAATCTTAATTTCTTTTCTAATGTTTTTAGTGAATATAAAGCAAACACAGTTGACTTTAAGGTCAGGCTTACATTTTTATATCTCCTATCAGCTAAATATATGCATGTGTAACAATGATAATTTCATTGTTGAATGGAGTTAGCTTTATCTCTAGAGAAACAAGGCTATTTCTGAAATCTATCTGTAAAGTAATAGAGCTTTAAAATCAGGGGAAAATTATCTGCATTTTGATTATTTACTTAATTTAAGCAGAAATGTAATACACACAGGTAAAGAAAAACATTTAATAGCTATACATAGATGTAAAATGAAAGGTTTTCTATTATATGTAAAATCAGAAACTTCACATTTTGTTAAGGTTAATTTCAGCAAAATGTAGTAGTCCCTTCCCCCCTAAGTTTTTATATACATTTTGAGATGCTGATAAATTTTATTTTGCTACATGGTGTAATTTCACTAAAATATCTTGCCAAGCATTTTTGTTGACATTCTAATATGCTGAATAAAAGCAGCGATACAAAAAAGACAATTCTTTAGTACCCCCAAATTGAAGATGTTAAAATCTTTTTTAAGCCTTCATTATTATAAAACACCAATTATAGATGTAAAGTTTAGTAGATTCTGAATATGAAAGAATAAGTGTACATAAAATTGTCCTCTTGCCTCACCTAGCATGTTGCACAAGAAAAATGGGAACATGTCAACCACCAAGTGTATATCAGCACTGCTCTAATCTATTAACAAAATTCTGTAATTTAAATACTCATAATAATTAGCGAATACAAATTTGTCATAATGGGTAATTTTACCTGTCCATCATTTCAAGGACACTTTTTCTTCCCTCCTTGAGGGTCACAGATCATGCCACGGTTAGGTGAGAAACAGAAGGGGCAATTTCAGCTTTTTACTCTTTTTTTCTTTTTTGAGTCTCACTCTGTCGCCCAGAATAGCTGGAACTACAGGCGCACGCTACCACGTTCGGCTAATTTTTTGATTTTTATTGTAGAGATGAGGTCTCGCCAAGTTGCCCAGGCGGGTCTCGAACCTGCGGGCTCAGGCA
>CAUYQG010042394.1:0-41315 GCA_963574415.1 Tarsius wallacei
AGGCTAATTATTGAAATGTGAGAGTTGATCCCTATCATAAGGTTCATATTGAGTTGTTGTTGTTCCTCTTTGTTTGTTGTCTTTCTTTTGGTTTTGGGGTTGGTTTGTGTGTGTTTTACTCTTTTTCCTGTACTCTTGTGAAGAACGTTGTTGTTCTTTTTTCCTTTTCTTCTGTGTTTAGTACATTCTTAAGTGTTTCTTGTAGAGATGGTCTAGTGGCAGCGTAAGTTCTTAGGGATTGGATATCTGGGAAAGATTTTAATTCTCACTCACTGATGAAGCTTAACTTGGCTGGGTAGGTTATTCTTGGTTGAAATTTTTTATCTTTTAGAACTTTGAAGATAGGGCTCCAAGCTCTCCTAGCCTGCAGGGTTTCTGTAGATAAATCTGCTGCTATTCTAATTGGTCTTCCATGGTACGTGATCTGGCCTTTTTCTCTTGCTGCCTTTAGGATTTTTTTCTTTTATACCTACTCTATTTAGATGAATTATTATGTGTCTGGGAGTTGGTCTTCTCATTTGTTGTCTTGCAGGGGTTCTCTGAATCTCTTGTGTTTGAATTTTCACATCACTGGTGAGATAAGGGTAGTTTTCTTCAATAATCTCATGAAATGTTTGTTCCAGGGTGGCCTCAGTCTTTCTTTCTGTTTCAGGAAGTCCAATTACTCTTAGGTTTGGTCTCTTGAAGTAATCACTCATCTCTTGAAAGTTTTGTTGTGTCTTCTTAAGCTTCTTTTCTATGTTTTTGACAGTTTGGGTTAGTTCTATATTTTGGTCCTCAAGCTCTGAGATTCTTTCTTCTGCTTGTCTAATTCTGCTTTCTATGCTTATCAGTTTGTATTTATTTCATTCACAGTATTCTTGACTACTGTTATCTCAGTTATCAACTCCTTCCTTGTTTCTTCTTGTTTCTCCTCAATTCTTTTTAATCTCTCCATTAATGTCTTGATATCTAGGTTTGTAGTTTGAGATCAGTCATTCTGGGGGCTCTTCATTGTTTGCACTCTGAAGTCAGTTTTCTCAGTGTCTGCCCTCCCAGGTGTCTGGGAGAGACCCATGTTCTTCTTTTGGTTTTTCTTCATTTGTGTAGATTTTTCTCTCTCCCCCTTTCCCTCTCCTTCTTTAATTCTGTTTTTCAGGGAAGGTGGGGTTGCTTTTACTTCTTTTGTTCAATCTCCTGTTCTTCCTTATGAGGGTCCTCTGGCTTTGTTCATTTTGGGGGCTGGATTATGAGTTGGGGGCTGTATTTTTTGCAGTTTTGAGGTTTAATTGAGGGGGAAGCTTTGATTCAGAATCTATCTGCTGATTCCAGTATCCACCAACAGGTGTATGGGCACACTGGAACTCATTTCCTACTGCCTTACAATCTGTCTGTGCAGCAGGGTTTAGGTTTGCTCCCTGGAACAAAAGGAAGTATGAAAAAGGAAAAAAACGGAAGAAGGGATCTCAAGAGGAAGTTATATAGAGAGAAGAGTGAGAGGGAAAACAGACATACATACTAATGAGTGAAAAAGAGACACAAGGCCAGAAAAGAGTGAAAAACAGACACACAAACAAAATTCCCTAAAGCATACTGGTAATCACACAAAGACAGTCCAATAAAATCATGCCTTTTGATGCATTTTTCCCCAACACAAACAGGTAGTCTAAATCAAAAAGCAAACAAAAGTGAGCAAAACAAACAGTCAAAACAATAAAATCAACATAAGAAACCAGACTAGCTCTGGAATCTTTCCTGAGTGTCTAAGGTCTCTTCAGCTCTGATCTCTAGCCTCTCCCCTTTGCTTTCATTGCAGGCAGATAGATTTACTCCAAGCTTGGGTTAGTTCCCTTGACTTGCTGCCTGAGAGGTCTGCAACAAGGCTGAGTTGCCTCTGTCTGATTCAGCGTAAGGAATGGCCTTTTGTCTCCTGTTTAGCAATGTTACCTTAGAAACCAAGGTGGAGGCTGCTCATAGATGGGCAGGGCAATGCAAATCTCTGCCTGGAAAATGGCAGAGGTGGGCAGCTCCTCTTTCATGGATCCTTTCTCTCCACCCGTCCTTTCTCCCCATTCATCCAGGTCTGTGGGTGATCCACTATGACAGGCTGTGGTGGTGTGTCTCCCGCATCAGGCACCAGAGATCAGCGACACAGCTGGGTGCTGGATCTGGTGTGCCGCCAGTGACCTGGGGTGGAGGAGGGAGCTCGGAGTTCCCTCTTCTGGAGCTGAGAGTTGAGAGCGGCTGATCAGCACCTCCGGGGTCCCAAGCTGGGTGCCTCAGCCAGAGCGAGGACAGGAGCTCCAAAGGGCGGGGGGTGTGCGGTGACAGCGGCTTTGGGCCCCGTACAGGGCACTTCAGCCAGGAATGGAGCTGGTATCTCTGAGGGGTAGGCGCCTAGAGCCTCCCTGGGTGACGGCGGCTTGAAATGGGGCTGGGCAGGGGCCCAGAACCCAGGGCGGGGAGCTGGAACTCTGAGGGGTGATCACTGGGCCGCTGGACTGGGCGCCCAGTCAGGGAGGGAGATGGCAGCGGCTGAGAGATGGGCGGATCAGTGTAGCTACCAAGGGAACCCAGATCTCCACAAGGCGGGATCCAAGGGCCTCTACAGGCGGCAGTGGCAGCTTGGGGCTGGGTGAGATGTTGTAGCCGGGGAGGGAGCTGGGATCTCCACATGGCCAGGGCCTGGGGCCACCTATGGTGGAGCAGTAGCAGCCAAGAGGCCTCAGTAGCCAGCCTTGCGTGGGCTCGAGGGTCTCCAGTCCTCAGACCAGCGCAGCTGGCGGTGGGCAGGGGGTTGGGGGAAGGAAAGTAAGAGTCTTTTTAGGAACTCACTTTTGGAGAATCTCACAATCCTGCCTATGCCGTCACCATCTTACCGGAACTCCCTGAATAAATATTCTATAAAAAGAATATATCCTCCGGGCTCGGTGGCTCGGCCTGTAATCCCGCGCCTTGGGAGGCTGAGGTGAGTGGATTGACTGATTCCGCAGGTTCGAGACCCGCCTGGGCCACTTGGCGAGGTCTCTCATCTCTACAAGAAAATCAAAAACAGTAGCCGGGCGTGGTAGCGCGCGCCTGTAGTTCCAGCTCCGGGGAAGGCGGAGGCGCAAGGATCGCCGGAGCCCAGCAGGTCGAGGCTGCGGGGGCCGGGCGCCGCCACTGCACTCCAGTCTGGGTGACAGTGTTCTACCCAAACAAAAAAAAAAAAAAAAAAAAAAATGGAAACCCTCATTTTTTAGGTAGTTCTCAGCTTCCTTAGGTAAAAATGCCCAGTCTGTCACATTTGTTTGGTTCCCTTTTCTCTTACTCAGGATGGCATCAAAGTATGTGAGAGGTTAGGGTCCTGTGGGGGTGGAGAATTTGTCCTTGTCTAGTCAGGGTTCTGTTGCAGAGACAGGGGCAGATAGCAGGATAGTTAGTGGTTTATTAAATTCCTGGGGAGGTAAAGAAACACACTTTAGGAGGCAATGGCTCTCAGAAGTATGCTGCTGAGCGAGCTGCCAGAGCAGTGCTGCCTCTACCCAAGTGGGAAGCTGCAGAATCAGAAAAGCCTTCGCGGCTCCTGTCCCCACCTTTGCCACAATCCACACCAGGAACATGGGCACCACACCTCTTCTCTCATATCCTCGGTGCCCAATCTCTGCTTTGCTTCTTGCACCTGATTAGCAGGACCTAAAACACATCCAGAAACCTAGCTGCAAATGAGTCTGGGAAATGGTCGTTTTTCGCTCTCTAGCCTCTGTGTGATAGAAGGGATGGGGATGGGGGATTGGGGGCGAGCAGTGGTGTGGAATGTCTGTTGAACGGTATCCATCCTCATTGTTTGCCACATTCTTGCTGTTGGGGTACACAACCTCCACACATACCCTTCTTGCCACGTGTCTAAAGAACCACAGCAAAACCCTGCTCCTTGCTAACCTATTGCAACTTTCCTCTGCAAAAATTAAAATGTGCTTACCCTTTTTCTTTGAAGGGGAAGCCCCACATTTCATCAGTCACTGCAACTCAAGGTGACATTCTTCTTCTTCTAACTCAGTGACAATACTGTCCTGTTATTGTATAACCTGAAGCCTAAATATAAAGTTAACAACCACAGTATACACTAGAGCCTATATGAAGTAGAAAAAAGGAGAGAAAAAGGGAACCTGAGATGTGTGTATGTATAACACACATGATACACATATTTCTGTTTTTGCTCCATAGCAAAACACTCTAAAACGTAGTGCCCTACAACAATCATCAGTTGTTCTTTCTCACTGTTTTGTGGATTGGCTGGGTGGTTTTTCTGGTCTGATATGGTTTGGCGGATCTGCACTGGGCTTGCTCGTGTGTCTATTATTGGCTGGCAGGTCAGCTAGTGGCTGGATGATCTAGGCTCACTTAGATAGCTGGTGGTTGGCAGGTTGTTGGAGAGGGCGACTCATCTTCCAGCAGGTTAGCTCAGGCTTTCAGACACAGCACAAGATCAAACGCCAATGTGCAAACACTTTTTGAGCCTTTGTTTGTGTCACATTTGCTAATGTCCCTTTGGCCAAAGCAAGCCACATGACCAACCCTACTCAAGGTATGGAGAAATAGACTCCACCTCTTGTTGGGAGGAAAATAATAATTAAGGGCCATTTTTACCATCTACCACAATATATAGTTACACCAAGACAGACCATAGGCACAGCCATAAAACAAGTCTCGATACACTTAGAAGAACTGAAGTCAGAGCAACTTCATGGAACACAGTGGAATTAAATTGGAAATAACGATAAATAATATTTATTTATTAGGAAATAAATAACAATAGGATATCTAAGGGAAAACACCCAAATATTTGGAAATTAAACCAAAGTCCTTATCAAGCTTGAGGAAGGGTGACAGGTGCCTGTCTTCACTTTTCTTTATCCTCATCTGTTCTTAATTTTTTCACAAGAATGGAAAAGATTTGGGAAATTTGTTAACTAATGGTTCTTTATTCTCTCAGGCACACCTGTTGCCATATTTACTGATCACAACATTTTTTCCTCCCTAATGCCTACCTTTATTAAAATAGCTGTTTGTTACAGTGCCTGCTGTCATGTCCTGATCGTCCAAGCTCTGTTTTCTATGTCCTCTTGATTGGCACGAAGCTCTGGGCGGTCCTCCTCCTGACAAGGCCCTCCCAAGGCCACCCTCTCTGTTTTCATACCTGTCAAGCAGGATCTGCACATTATTATTGGTCTTCCTAAGTATATGGAGAATGGGCGTAGAATCTAGTGATTCTGGCACCCTATCCTGAGTCTGAGACATGCATCACTAATCATCTACAACACTGACTCACTGAGCCTGCAAGACAAGGCCTCAGGCTGGCCCTGTCAATCAGTTGGGGGTGGTGCCAGAGATGAGACAGCTTTTCCATCAGCAAACTTGCCTTTGTGCTTCTTTGCTGCAAATATAATGTAATATATTGGACTATGTTTCACATGGGGCAGGGATGGACTAGAGAACCACATGTACTAGGAATATGCTACGACTGTCAAAAGTGCATGAAATTGGCTATATAGCATGGTGAAACAAATCATGGCTCTTCCCCCTTCCCTGTAATAGTATAAAATTTTCAATTTTTTCCAAGTTGGAAACTTAAAAAAAAAAATACTATGAGTAGTGTTATGTGAGCAGACTTAACACTAAGCTGTCTGTGCCCTCCCCCGAGTATTTTTCCCCCTTCAGAATCTGCCTTCCCCTCTTATTTCCAGAACTTAGGGAGACCCTAGAAGCTTTTCCCTCTGTGTGTGAAGGGGATTTCAAAGATTTTTAATAGTCAGTTCTGTCCCATAGCTTAAGGAAATACCTTATTTGCACACCAGAGGCCCCTCTTTGATTTAGAAGTACAAATAGTTTAACAGCTATCAGCTTCTGAATTTCTTCCGTGTGCCAGACACTCTCCTGAATGATTTATGCACATTCGCTCAGTTATTTCTCACAACAGTCCTGAGGATCTAGCATTAGCATCCCTATTCTACTAATGGGTATACGGTTCAGGGTGGTCAAGTGACTTGTCCAAAACTGCATAGCTAATAAATGGCAGAGTTAGGTCTGTCTGACATTAAGGCCTTGGACTCTCCCTCAAGTGATGTGCTGCTCTTGGTGTTGGGGCTTAAAGGCTCCTCTGCTTTTTCTCCTGCTTTCCCCCTATCTTTTACTCCCACTAAGTCGAACACTTCTTAAGCTCAGTCTCAGTCTTTCTCCATTCTGCCTCCCGTTAGTCTGCAAAGACTGGGCATTCCTCAGATAGGGACAACATCTTTCATCCTAGGGACTCAGTTTCAAATGCAGGAATCTTGGGGCAGAGAAAATTGCTTGAGAGGTGAGTGCTGACATCAGGTCCTTTTTGGAGAGTAGAATCTGAGAGAGGCAGGGAGTTCAACAGGGCAGGGGAGGAACAGGAATGGGGGAGCTGGGAGCTGCAAAGTCAAGTTGCACCAACCTCACAGACTTCAGGCCTTAGACCTAGAGGCTTAGTCATTGTTTATCCACTCCGCTCTGGGCACATCCAGATGACTAGGACCTGCCTCTAGGAAGTCACATCCAGAGTAGGGAGAAAGACAGGTACACATGGGGCCCTGCAACCATGGAGAGTGGGCCGAAGGTCCACGAAGAAAGAGATTTACTTCCCTTTGGGGCCATGTCCTTTTGGTGCCAGATCATATCAGAGTCTCATGCTGTGCTCTGCATCTTTTCTGTCTGTCCTCTGTTTGGCTAGTTGTGAAGACCAACCACTCTCACTTCCCTCTGAGGCTCAGGTAAATCATATATTATGAAGTAAGTATTACTGGCTGGTAAGAGGCTGTCCCATCACAAATCAAGCCCTGCAAGGAGCCTGTGTTCTTGACTTTCTTTTCAGGACCCACACTGACCACTCCCATTTGTTTTCTCTCTCTACAGTGTCTTAATATGAGTGTAAATATTTCACCTGAGAGGCTGGCCCTTGGGTGTCAATAGCTCTACTTTAGTTTCAACTGCTTGGAGGAAGAGGTGTCACTTCATGCCACCTCCAAAATGACGATTATGTGTCCCTGAGTTGTAAGTCAGACTATCTCAAACATACCCTTAAGTATAAGGAAAAATATCTCCAGCCTTTTTTGCATGTTGTAGCGAGACAGAATTTAAATTTTCTTTACATGGTTATTAAAGGCACGCTCTGCTCAGTTTTTTTCATGCTAGCCTTGGAGAAGTCTTGCCAATGGTTTGCTCAAATCCTTGGTCTGGCAGAATTGGATTCTGGGGGCACCCTGTAGGCTGCCTCTCCCCTTCCCCTTCAAGTCCCACCTCCTGCCTTTCTCTGCTCTCAGACCGCTGGGATCCAACACACACAGGTTTGCCTCTGGGTCTACTCCATATACAGACCCCAAACCACATGGGAAAGTTTCAACCCTTCTAACTGGACCCAAGTGGAGAAGTTTCAACTTTCTTGGTGTGGGTCCAGGCTCTTTCTGTTAGACAGTGGTACTTAATATTAGAATGTAATATTAGACCTGGGCCCTGGAACAAACTGCTGTTTTGTGCTCACTTTCTTGGCACTTGATATTAGACCTGGGCCTGTGTTGTCTGTTCCGTGGAACACTCTGACTGTGGGAGCGGCAGCAGGGGCGTCTGCCTTCCCACCCCCGTCTCCAATACAAGTCCTATGCTGACAATTCCAGCACTGTTTTTGCAGAAGTGCTGTCTCAAAATGGCAGGAGAGAGGCAGAGTGCTCCCAAGGTCTCAGCATAATTTGGTTTTATTACAAGGGTTTTCATTTTGATGGCAACATTATTCTTTTCATGGAAGAAATTATCTTCGAATTATTTAATCTCACTCTTTTATCTCTGGGGATGCTTTGGGTATATTACTGCGGTCTTTACAGATCGCTGGAAAATAGCTGCTCTGTCTATCGTTTTAATCATTACCACAGGCCCACATTTGGAGGGGGAGAATGTATCTTGTTACCACAGAGATATTTGGTCCCTGAAATAATCCTGAAATATCTGTGCTTTCCAGAGTGGAAGCGCTTAGGCTCTTCTATCACTCCAAAGGAAAAATATCACCGGCCTCAGAAGAGCTGAAGGTTCCTGTGGAGGAAGGTTAGGAAGGAGAAAGATGCCACCATCTTTCCTGAGGTAATGCGTTACTGTGAGATGCAGATCCTGGGCAGAATATTTATTCTATTTTTTTTGTGGCCTGGAATCTAGTAAGCATTAAAAATAGTAGCGGTTATTGATAATAATAAAGCAGCTGAATCACATGTGACCAGGACAGGTGGCACCATAGTCCCCAGCTCCCAGCCCAGAAGCAGCTTTGGAGGAAGCTCCAAGGTGAGGGTTCCCAGGGAGCCTGAGACCAAGGCTGCCTGGGCCTCGTTGCCTCTCCAGTCAGTGTCAGGAGCTGCGCAAACCCAGACCTCTGTGGCCTCCAGGAGGGTGAGTTTTCTGTGGAATCTTGTGCCCACTGGTCTGGTGAGTATTAGAAAGAGCTGGGGACTGCTGGGGGTTAAGCAGGGGAAACCCTGGGAGATTACACCAAGGCACCACATAGACTCAATGAGGCAGGAACCTGAGATACAGATGGCTGCTTCAGGTGCAGGCCCTGGAGGTGGTTCTCAAATTCCTAGGTCTGGAGTGCCCTTCCGAGCCACACCTGCCTACCCGGCCCAGGTGGCTCCTCTTCCTGGCAGCCTCTGCTCTTGACTTTCTTTCCCTAGCAGGACTGATTGCTACTTCCATTGTGTCCCTAAGGGACCTTGCACAGACCCTTGGTGAGGCACCTCTACCTGAAATTGCAATAATCTGTTCGCTGTGGAATTCATATCTATTAGACCATATGATCTTTGAGGGAAGAGCCTAGCATAGTTTCTGGCCCAGAATGTGGTCTCAGTAAATGAATGGTGAAATCTTCATGGGCATGCTCTATCCAGGAAGATACAAAGGGAAGGTGTGCAATGATGGTACATGCCCTGGATCAGGGCTCGATTCCTGGAGCAGCCCTCACTGGCTGTGTAGCCTGGGGCAAGTCCTTCCACCTCTCTGAGGCTGTTTCTACTTCTATTCACAGAGGGGGTGATCTCCAAGCGCTCTGGCAAGCCTCCAGAGCTGGTCGGTGGGGAGCAGGGGGTGGGGTGGGGTGGGGTGGGGTGGGGGGCGGGTTGCTTAGCCTCACTATCCTGCATGTGGATGTAGGCACATCTAATTTGGGAAGGCTTCTTGGCAGGGCTGATGATCACCTTCATACTCGCCAGCTGATGAGTCATCTTCCGGGATAGAGGGTACAATCTCAGTTACCACAGCCTGCTGGGTGCCAGGCTTTAGCTGCGCAATCTCATCCATCCTCACAACAACGTTGTATGGTGAGTACTATTATTGTCATTCCCATTTTGCAGATGGGGAAACTGAGACTCAGAAAGGAGAAGTGGTTTTCCCAAGGATCCCAAGATAGTAATCCCGGTGGCCTGACTCCAGGACCTTGATCTTAACCACCATGCTCTCTTAACCATAGCCTCTCTAGCCTTGGGGGAGCCTGAGTGGTAGGGAACAGCATCAGGTTAGATCTTTCCACCATAGGCTGGGGTAGGGGGTGGGAATGGTGTCAGCTCTATGATTGATGGAGAAGGAATCAGAGAGTCATCAGCCTTAATTGTGGATTTGAGGTTCCTAGGGCTGTCCATTTTTGGGAACTGCACTCCGATGGTCTCAGATGGTGCAGAACCTGGACCCTTGACTTTCAGCTCTGCAGGCTGTCTCTCTCCTTGTTTCAGCCCAGCAGGAGCTTGCTCTCTGGAAGAGGATAGAAGGACTGCCATTTTCATTCTCATTGCTGAAGAGGAAACTGCCAGGCTTTCCTTCAAACCACTGACTCCCCTGCTGACTTAGGCAAAAGTTCCTTGAGAGGTGGCCCAGGGGGCCAGTAGGAGGTTTAGTAAAGTAATTAGGGCATAGCTCAGCGGTCAGATAGACCTGGGGTCTGAGTCCTAACTGAGTCATTCACTTTCTGAGTCTCAGATCCTGCATCGGGGAAACACTACTTATTTGAAATGCCGGTCTGGCTCCCAGGAGATGCTTAATAAACTATAGCTGTTATTATCATTAGTAGGGTTAGGATGGAACTAGTAGCCCTGGGGTAGATGTGGGGGGCGAGAGGGCAGGGGCTGCTCTGTGATGTAGTAGTGGGAGCAGGCTTGTGGAGGGCTCGGGGTTGCCACAAAAGGCTGGTCAAACGTGGGAGACAACCGAGGGCTTACCGCGGGCTCCACCCAGCATGTCACCCTGACCCCCCATGGGTGGAGTCATCACTGCCTCTGCTTTTCTGAATTCAACCTTTGATAAGGGCAAATTTGTCTATGGATCCTCTCCAGAAAAGTTGGTTTGAGGTGAGATAAATGATGGTATTTAGAAATGACTGTATATATATTTCTGACAATTTCAGAATTTTTTTTTTGAGTCTTCTTCTGTCATGCAGGCTGGAGTGCAGTGGTGTAATCACGGCCTTAACTTCCTAGGCTCAGGCGATCCTTCTGTCTCAGCCTCCTGAGTAGCTGGGACTACAGGCATGTGCCACCATTCCTGGCTAGTGTTTAGTTTTTTGTAGAGATGAGGCCTTGCTATTTGCCTTAAACCTCTGGGCTCAAGCAATCCTCGGCCTCCCAAAGTGCTGGGATTCGAGATGTGAGCCACCACACTGGGCCCAGGATTTTTCTTTAACGAGAGGGCATGTAGTTGGGATTTGGCTGGGTTTGGGTTGGGTTTCCTTGCCTCTTGATGTCTTGTTTCTCCCTTTTGCAAGGTATGTTGGTGACAGACTTCTTTTCCTCTTAGCCAAGGGGGGAAGTTTGTTTTTCATTCATTTTTCTCTCAGGAGTGCCACCTCCTACCCCATCCCAGGGAGCTCAGGTTGGGGACAGCCACTTTGCTCTCAGTGGGCAAGGAGCCCACGTGGGGGAGAAAGCTGGGGAGCAGATACCCAGACCTGCACTAGGCTTTTTCAAATGTGGAGCGTGGTGTTTGGAGAGGCTGAACTCTCAAGTACCCCCTTCTTGGGACTCATTGTTGGGCCATTGTCCCTGGAGCTGCTGCAAGGTCCAGGTGGGAAAGTGTTGGGCTCCAGCTCATCTCGGTTGTTTTAGCTTCTCTCTCCATTCTGATCCTCACCAAAGTCTCACCATCTCACCAGACTTAGTGCATAGCTCACCACCTCCTTGATCTACCACCCTCTCCAGACTACCCTCCGCTCTTACCTGGGTGACAGTGTTGGCCTCATTCTCTGCTTCCAGCTTCTCCCAGTCACATCTATCCTCTGCGCAACAGCCAGTGTGACTTTTCCAAAATGGGAAGCTGCTTTTGTCTCTTACCAGCTTAGTGACCTGCCATGGTGCTTGACATGTAATGAAACACCCTAACGCAGCTCAGAGCTCTGTGTGCTCAGGCCCTGGGGTCTCTCCTCCTACCCACCTTGCTACAATCTTCCACCTGCAACAGCAGCCTTCCTCTGGTACCTTAGACTTTAGAGCTTTGCACATGCTATTCCCTCACATTGTGATGTTTTTCCTTCCTCCACCATCCCTTGGCTTGATGAACTCCTACTCATCTGTTCAGTTAGGCCTGCCATGACCCCATCAAACTAAATCAGATTTCTTCATTAAATACTCTCATACTTTGCTTTTCCCTCACACATCCACCGCAGTCATAAATTACATATATTTTAAAGTTGCTCTATTCAGGGTCTTTCCCCAATAAACTGTGGGCTCTAGGAGGATAATCTTGCATAGAGACTAGTGCATGGTAGGTGCTCAAAATTGCAGAGTGAAGAAATGGAAGTTTCTCCCTTTTCTCTACATTGGGTCCACCCCATCCCCTTCCCTTCCAGGACCTTCTCTGGAAATGATTCTCTTATCTTTCCTGAAACTTGAGATTTTTTTAAAAAAAAAGCAGAGACGGAGGTCTTGCTCTATTACCCAGGCTGGTCCCTGACTTCTGGGCTCAAGCAGTCCTCCCACCTTGGCTTCCCAAAGTGCTGGGATTACAGGCATGAGCCACTGTACCTCACTGAAACTTGTGAATTGTGACTGTGTAGTAAGTTGATACTCAGGAAAAAGGAAGCTCACAGAGACTTAAACACTAGGGACCACCCATCCCATGTTTTTATTAACTTCTTGTTCTTGGTGTGGACTCCTGGAGTTGTGTGCAGGGCCTCCCTGACTTTCTTGCAGTGTGGTTGTAGGCGCGTGTGTTTCCTCCCAGAGCTCCGTGTGATCTGCCACTCTTCCCTTGAAGCGTTCCCTATCTTCCTACCATATGGACACACTGGTTTTTCAACACGCACTGGGTGAGCATCGGGCATGGTGCCAGGCTCTGGAGAAGCTATTAAAAATGCAAGCTGTCAGGTCAAAAAGACCTGGATTCGACTACTGAGTCCATCACTTTTTAGCGGGGTGACATTAGGCCAGTTATTGAACCCCTTTTCCTCAGTTTTCTCATCTGTAAAACAGGGATAATAATAGTACTCAGAGCATGGAGTTGTGGAGAGAACTGAAAGAGGTGGACCCTGGAAAGCACTTAGGACAGTGTTTGGCACATGGTAAGGTACGCAGATGGTAGCTGCTGCTCTTATTATTAATGTCAGGAACAGGAAATTAACATGGCTTGGACCAGGCACTTCCATAAATCCTTTCCGCAGTGTGGCTTGGTTTCTGGTACTGTGGGTTTCTGCTGGGAGCAATGGAAGGCCGAGGCAGGTGGGCTGTGGGGAGAAAATCTGGTGGCCCTGTGGGGCCTTAGGAAGTTTGTTCTGGTTGTGTGTGTCAGGGCCTCCCACTCAGCATATGGGGCTACTTGGCTGGGAGCCACATTTCCATGGGAATCCACATGCTAGTAGGTCTGAGTGTGTGCTGAGAACCAGGGGATATTTTATTTGGAGAGGGACACAAGAAACCTCTATTAGGGTTATTGCTTCTCAGAGGACACCTCTCCTTCCTCTGGGAGGGTGATATGGAGTTGGCCCCTGCACACCAGGGAGAGAGCTGTGCTGGTGGCAGTAGACGTGAACATGTGTCCCCTGCATGGTGGAGGCAGCTTCTTTGCCTTTCTTGGAATCGCAGATTCTTAGAAATGAAAGGGACTTTAGAGATCATCAAGTTCAATCCTGCAATCTCACAGAATAGCTGAGGACACTGAAACTCACGCAGACAATTTTGCTTTGCTGCGACTCAGTTTCCTCATCTGTAAAATCTCCTTTGCAGACCTGGTGTGGGGATGTGGTGTGTATAAGGGGCCCAGCGTAGTGCTTGACTTGTAGCAGGTACTCCGTCCATTTGCTCCTTCCTCTGTGGTTGCCACTCCCATGTCCTGCCGAGTTCCTCTTACAGAACTGAAGTAATGTAGGGAGATTTCTGGGGAGATTTCTAATATCATTTTTGTGTGTGCACAATGAACAGCTTTAGGCCTGGAACCACAAAACCTGAATTGGAATTTTTGCCCTGGAACTATAGAGATTAAAAACAAAAAACAATAAACTAACAAAAAAAACTTGGGCAAATCACAGAACTTCTGGGGAACTCGGCTTTCCCATCTTACTCAGGAGTGTTTGTTTACTGACCTCACAGGGCTGGTACAGAGCTTGGGTAGAATCATGCACCCTAAAGGGCCTTGCAATGCATAAAACACCTGACCAGTGGGAGGTGCCATCCTGACTCTTTATATGCCCTAAAATGGAATTTTCTGCTAGAGGAATGAGGTCTTCAGGAATGAATGGGAGTATGAATTGGAGTTTGATCTGGTTCCTTTGAGTGAGTCTTAAAGTATGTAAAGGCCATGAGCTGGTCTAATTGATTCCCACCTGCAGGTTTTCTTCCCTTTTCTCTTCCCTCTCCCCTGATTTGTGTGGAAGCTGGACCTTCTTTCCTATATGCTTCTTCTGGTAATGACCTGTACAACCAAGAGTGAGCAGCTTCTGAACTGGCTGGAAATAATTCCGGGCTTACTGGGCGAGAAAGCATTACAATCTGGTTCTGATTCATCAGCACTAAGGGTTGAATTCCATTACAGAGGAGACAAGGCTCTGGTTTATTTGCAGGGAAAGGGAGCAATTTAATCTGATGCATATGATGAGGTTCTTTTTGAAAACAGCAATGGTAATTGCATCTTTCTCATGTACAGTTAATCACATCTTTTAATATTTTTTTCTTCTAATGACTTTCATTCTTTTATTTTCCAGGCCTCCTTGGTAAATTCATTTCTTCTTTCTCATTAATATGTTTATTAATCCTCAAATACTTATTGTGCTTCATTAATCAGGTTAGAGGATGAACAAAAATTAGGATTTTGAGCAACTAAAACTACAAGCAGGTCAGAATCACAAAATATACAGAGGGTGCCAACAAACAAACAAACAAACAAACAATGTATACACATTTTAAGGATGATGTTCACTCAAAAGATGGTGTTAATCAAATGAATGCTAGCATCATCATGCAACAGGCAGGTCAGTAAAAGAAAATGGCAGAAGCACAATCGAGCAAATGTTCTACTACACATTGTTACTGTAATTTAATTCAACTTCAAAAAGTGATTCATGGATAACATCTCTTAAAATGTGTATACATTTTTTGGCACCCCCTTAGAATTTAAGCTTGCTGATGACTTCATTGCCCAGCCTGGCTCTTGAGGATGAAGAAACTGAGAGTGAAGGAGTTTGAATTTAGTTTTCTTCTTGCTCTCAGCTTAGCTCTTGGGGCATTGGGGGTGTGGGAGGTGCAGTCATGCTGACTTCAGTACATGTGTGTCCTAAGAAGCTGTTTCTGAGAGAAGTAATCTCAGTGTCAATAACACGTTAGGGCTTAGAGTTCGAAATCAGTTATTTTAGAATCTTGTTGTCTCACCAAGTTTTCTTGTAGCTTGAATACCTAGTTTCTGTGTCTTCATAGGTAAGATGGAAATGTTAATAATAGCATTAGTAATAATGAGAATCCCCACTTATTGAATGTTTACTATGAGCCAGACACTGTGCTAAGCAATTCATATAAATTACCTCATTTGGTCCTCACATGAACCCAAAAAAGAAAGGTGCTAATTGTGTCTCTCTTTAACAGATGAGAAAATTGGGATGCAGAGAAGGGAATCAGCTTACTCAAGGACACACAGGCAGTGAACGGTAGAGCTGGAGCTATTGTAGTGTAATATAATAAGCACTGGATTAGGAGCAGAAACTTGGATTCTAGTCTTGCTGTGACCTTGGAAACCAGCCAACCCCTTTGGATTTCAGTTTTTTGAGGGTTGTTTTTGTTGTTGTTTGCTTGTAAGTAGTAAAAATGCTTGGGAAACATGGACTATATTTAAGCTACTTTCTAGACTTGACATTCTGCAGTACTGGGAAATTATATAGAGAATAAAAGGGTCCACAAAAGCAAACCAAATAGAATTATCTCCCATGCAGAACACTCCAGCTAGCCTTGATTTCTAGCGGTGACACCTCTGTGCCAGCGCCTGTGATTACTTTGCAGTGAAGTCCTTACTGGCTCTGAGCAGTTCTCAGCCATCTCACACTCCAAGACCCTTGAACATTGCCCTCAATTTTGCAGTTTCTCCCCATGTGCCCTGAAGCCCAGATGGCACATAAACAACCAGACCAAGAACAATGATTTTGCTTCTTGGTATTGGGGAGCGTATCAATTTTCTGTAATTCCTTGTAGCAGAGTGAGCATACATTATAGAGTTCAAGTGTTTTGAAAATATGCTATGAAGAATTGTTATCTGCTGAAAGAACTGGCAATTTGTCAACGTTCAACAGCTGCGGGGCTAAGTGTATTCTGTGTGGTGTGTGCTGTCAGTGCTGACCCCAGGGAAGTGTGAGCAGAGGAGGAGGAGACAGGGAAGGGAGTGTCCCTCATTCTCTCAGAGAGAAAAATAACTCAGTTGTTGGAGATATGAGAGGACTTTCACAAGGACCTGGAAGAAACTATGTCAATTGTGACACATAAGTCCCACTTTGCATCAAGATGTACAAGAAAAATCATGAAAACGCTGGCATTACACAACTCAATCACACTGTCTCCACCCACCTGCTACTCTGGTTCAGCCCCCAAGGATGTATTTGTTTGCATCAGCTCCAGCAAGTCTCAGTATCTCTTGGCATCCTGGATACTTTTTTTTTCTTTTTTTTACTTTCCTTCAGTAATTTTGCTTCATGTATTTCTTTTTATTTTCTCCTATGTTGGGCATCCTTCAGTAATTTTGTGATTCATATTTCAGTTATGATTGGCTGTGGCTTCTTGGTGACTACAATTGCTTGAAAAATAAAACAGAAGTCTTCTTTTCCACTTGCTAATTCATCTTTCAGTGGTCTCTGCTTTTCAATCGTCTTTGGGTTTTCTCTCTCTCTTGTTCTCCCTTTCCTTCTCTTACCCCGCTGTCTTTTCCCTCACATATTATAGAATTCTTGGAAGAGATTGCTCAGTGATCCCTGCTGTCTCAGGTTAGGAGAAAACCCTAACCAGCAGGCTGGCAAGCAGGGCCAGAACCACGGACAGCGCCACACGCATGCTCATGCTTTTCGGGATGCACCATTCTGTTTAATTAAAATGCATTTAACGGCATCACCTCAGGCAAGACTGAAACCCATAGAAAAAGTTTATGTACTCATTTAGAAGCTACAGAGCTGAAAGTGAACTAACAACAACGAGTTGTCCCTTGTTGTTTTAGGAAATAAAATGTTTTATTCCTAGGAATCTGGCAGCTCCAGCCAGAATTTGTGTCAGGAAGTTAATTGTTGCTAGCTGTAAGCAGAGAGTGAGGACCCTGGGACAGCTGGTAAGATTACAGAAGGAGAAAAAGCTAGAGTTGACTTTGACTGGAGGTTGTGAGGCTGGAGTTGGGGGTACATATTCCTTAGTGGAGAGCAGTGAGGGGTTGGCCTAGGGGTCTTGGCCAGCCTGCCTGAGATGCAGATATCTGGGCACTTATAGGAGTTATGGATGGGAAACTGGTGTACATTTTGTCCTCATGGGAATAGAGTGTCAAATGACATGCAAATCGGCTGCAATGAGCTCACATAGTTTACAGAATGTCATTGAACTAGGAGAGTTATAATCTAAACATCAGCCTCACCTAGAAGTAAGGAAGAATTCAACAGGGTAGAGCACCTATCCCTGAGTAACTACAATTAGGGGCCATCCTCTGTTGGATATTATGAAGATTATGGAACATCAGAGATTCAAAAGCATTTAAATATGAATTAGTTTATTTTGAAGTATGTGCCACATGTTATCACATAATGGAAAAATTTTAATGTACAAACAATGTTGTGATGTTTTTATTGTCAAATTTGGCTATTTGAATTTGTTAATTTGTTATTTTATGCTATCTTTGTTTTGTGTCAAATTTTAAAAAGCCTTTGACTTTAAGATGATAAAAGTTATAAAATTTCAAAAAAATATGTCTCCATATATTTTGTTTAGCATGTTTTTGGTTTTATTTTTTAAAATGTTATTATGTAAAATTTCAAGTAGGTCTGTCTCTTTTCTCTATTTCCTAGGGAAAGTTCTCCTACCCTGAGGTAACAGTTATCAATTTCTTGTGAATCCTGGAGATGTTCTATGCATATAAAAGTACATACCTAACATATTTCTCCCTCTTTATGCATAAGTAATAACCTACTATATACACTATATTGCAACTTTCTTTTTCTTTTTTTTGAGTTGGAGTCTCATTCCGTCGCCCAGGCTGGAGTGCAGTGCTACGCTCATATCCACCCCAGCATTGAACTGCTGGGCTCTGGTGATCCTTCTGCCTCAGCCTTCCAAGTAGACAGAACTACAGGTGTGCGCTACCACACCGGCTAATTTTTTATTTATTGTAGAGGCAAGGTCTCGCCAAGTTGCACAGGCTGGTCTCGAACCTGTGGGCTCAGACAATCCACTTGGCTTGGCCTCCCAAAGTGCCAGGATTACAGGCTGAGCCACTGAGCCCGGCCATCAACTTTATTTTTTAATTAAAAAAATGTCTTGGAGATAATTTCATATCAGTACTTATTAAGTTGCGCATTCTTTACAGATTTCAAAGACCTTTAGGATATCTGATTGTATTCAAGCTTTTTACCAGCCCTGTTAGATAAGTAGGCAGACATTCCTGTATCATATATGAGGAGAACTGAGTTACCAAGAGTTTCTGTGACTTGCCCAACTCTAATTTTCTTCAATAGCACAGGGCCAAGATGCAAATTCAGGTTTTGTGCTTCCAGCACTAAAGGTCTTCTTTCATACACACAAATTATACAAGATATTTTCCCCCAAATCTCCCTGTCAACTTATTCTATCATAATAAAATGATCTCAGTTTTGTCTGAGTTTTACCCAAGTCTAGAGTTTCAATAGTTTTCTTTCAGTACATTTTACATGCAATTCCACCATGTTCAGGCTGTCATTATTGCTGTTGATGTCTGTTGTCGATCTAAATCATTCCTTTTTGTCATTTTCCTCTGAGTGCTTTATCTTTGGTGTTTTGTGATTTCATTATATCCCATTTCAAGGTAATTTAAAAAAAATGCATTCTTCTTAGGATTTGTTGGGCTTTCTGAATCTGTCAATTGGTCTATTTTGTTTGTTCTGAAAAATCCCCTCCAATTTGCCCCTGACTCATTTTCCCTTCTCTTCTACTTTTAGAACTCTGATTAAATATGTTAGATCTTTTCACTCTACCCAATTGTCTTTTTATTTTTGTAGCAGCTTTTATTGAGATGTAATTCACATACCATACAATCCACATTTTAATGTATGTCATTCAAAGATTTCTTAGTATCTCCACAGAGTTGTGAAGCCATTATTACCACAATGAGTTTAAAACTTTTAATCACCTAGAAAAGAAACCTCATGGCCTTATCTATCATCTCCCAGTTCTCCATCCCACCCAACCGTAAACACCTACCAATCTACTTTCTGTTTTATATATTTGCCTGTTTTGGACATTTAATATAAATAAAACCATATAGTATGTGCTCTCTTGTGAATGACTTCTTTTACTTAGCACAATGACTAAGATTCATTCATGTATATGGCTTATGCTCTTATTGATTTTTGCCTACTTGTTCTATCAATTACTATGAGAGGGTTGTTAAAAATCATCAACTATGGCAGCAGATTTATATGAAAATACACAGGGATTTTAATCTATACATTTTAATTCTGTCAATATATATTTCATAAATGTTGAAACTCTGTTATTAGGCACATACATACACATTTGGAATTGTCATGTTTTACTGATGACTTACTATTTATTAGTATAAAATATTCCATTTTGTTTTTGATTGAACTCTTTGTCAGTAAGTCTACTTTATCTAACATTAATACAGACATTCCAGTTTTCTTATAAGTATTTGCAGGGTATATTTTCTTCTGTCTATTTAAATTAAATCTATCTGTATCATGATAAAGTCTACTTCCTACGTATCAAATCTAATAAGCATCTTCCTTATTAATTATATTTAGTCTAACAGCCCCTGCCTTCTAATTGGAGTGTTCAGTTCATTTGCATTTAATGTAATTATCAAGATAATTGAATAAAGGAATACCATTTGGCTATTAAAAAAAGATTCATGCATGCATGGATGTATCAGTACATAATTTCTTTTAATGGCTGAATACTATTACATTTTGTGGATGTACCACGGTGTGTGGTATCATCAGTTGATGGACTTGTAGGTTGTTTACACCTTTTGGCTTTCATGAATAATGCTGCTATAACTATTCTTGTGTAAGGATGGCAACATGTCTCCATTTTTCTTGAGTATACACTTTGGAGTAGAATTGCTGGAATGGAAACTATACAATTAACTTTTTGAGTAACTTCTAGATGGTTTTCCAAAGTGGCTACACCATCTTATGTTCCCACCAGAAATATATGAGAGCTCTTTTTTCTCCACATCCTCACCAACACTTGTTATTTATTTATTTATTTTTTTGAGTTGGAGTCTCACTCTGTTGCCCAGACTGAAGTGCAGTGGCTGCTCCCGGCCTCCGCAGCCTCGACCTGCTGGGCTCCGGCGATCCTTCTGCTTCAGCCTTCCAAGTAGCTGGAACTACAGGCGCGTGCTACCACATCCGGCTAATTTTTTGATTTATTGTAGAGATGAGGTCTCGCCAAGTTGCCCAGGCGGGTCTTGAACCCGTGGGCTCAGGCATTCCACTCACCTCAGCCTCCCAAGGCGCGGGATTACAGGCTGAGCCACTGAGCCCGGCTAACACTTGTTATTATCTGACTTTTTGGTTATAGTTATTCAACCAGGTATGAAGTGCCATGTTAATTCTGTCTGCTTTTCTCAGATGACTAATAATGTTGAGTATCTTTTTTTCCAATGTACTTCCTGGCCATTTGTATATATTCTTTGGAGAAATGTCTATTCAGGCTATTTGCTCATTTTGAGTTATTTGGTTTTTAAAATGTTTATGTTTTTATATATCCTAGATATAAGTCCCTCATCAGACAGTTTGCAAATATTTTCTTCTACTCTGTGAGTTGTCTCTCATTTTCTTGATAGTGTTCTTTGATGCAAAAATAAAGTTTTTAATTTTGATAAAGTTGCATATCTATTTTTTCTTTTATTGCTTGTGCATTCACACCTAAAAATCTATTGCCTGATCCAGGGTCACAAACATACCTATATTTCTTCTAAGATTTTCATAGTCTTGGCTCTTACATTTAGATATTTGTTCTACTTTGAGTTAATTTTTGTATATGATGTGAGATGAGTCTAATTTCATTTCTTTTTTTGCATTGGCCATTCAGTTGTCCCACACTATTTGTTGAAAATACCATTCTTTCCTCACTGAGTTTTCCTAGATCCTTGCTGAAAATTAATGAAAATATACAAATTTATTTTTGGATTCTCAGTTCTTTTCCATTGATGTCTATGTCTATTCTGATGCCTGTAATGTCTTGATTACTGTAGCTTTGCAGTAAGTTTTGAATTTAGGAATTGTGAGTCTTGCCATTTTATTCTTCTTTTTCAGGAGAGTTCTGGCTATTCTGGGTCTCTTTTGGTTCCATATGAATTTTAGGATCAAATTGTCAATTTCTACAAAGAAACCAGCTGGGGTTTGATAAAAATTCCACTGAATTTATAGAACAGTTTGGAAGAGTATTGCCATTTTAACACTATTAAATCTTTGATCCATGAACTAGGGATGTCTTTCCATTTATTTAGATCTTCTTTATTTCTTCCAACAATGATTTGTAGTCTTCAGAGTACACATTTCATACTTCTTTTAAAAATATTTTATTTTGTTTTTTTTTTAATTTAAATTTTAATTAATTAATTTATTTTTTGAGTTGGAATCTCACTCTGTCGCCCAGACTGGAGTGCAGTGGCTGCTCCCGGCCACTGCAGCCTCGACCTGCTGGGCTCCGGCGATCCTTTCACCTCAGCCTTCCAAGTAGCTGGAACTATAGGCGTGTGCTACCATGCCCGGCTAATATTTTTTGATTTTATTGTAGAGATGATGTCTTGCCAAGTTGCCCAGGCGGGTCTTGAACCCATGGGCTCAGGCAATCCACTCACCTCAGCCTCCCAAAGCGCTGAGATTACAGGCTGAGCCACCGAGCCCGGCTTTATTTTGTTTTAGTTGTGCAGTACAAGTGAGAATTTACTACAAAAGTAAGTTGCATGCAGGTGAAATTTGAACTTCTAACTGGCTCTCTGTCTCCCCGATAATGGTCCTTGTACCCAATGTGCTGCCATGCTCTCCTCTCCTTTCTCCTTCCCTCCCTCTCCCCCATTAGTGTCCAGCAACTGCCAATTTCACCCCTGTGCTCATGTGACCGGTGACCAGAGCCCACCTATGAGTGAGAACATGCAATATTTAGTTTTTTGTTTCTATGACAGTTCCCTTAGTATGATGGTCACCAGCTGCATCTATGTTGCTGTGACAGCCATGATTTTGTTATTCTTTTTGACTACATAATATTCCATTGTGTATACATACCACATTTTCTTTATCCAGTTCACTTTTGATGGGCATCTATCTGTGCTGGTTCTATGTTTTTGCTGTTATGAATACTGCTGCAGTGAACATACGTGTGCAGGTGTCTTTTTGGCAGAGTGATTTATGTTCCTCTGAGTATATTCCCAGAAGAGGGGGTACTGGATCATAAGAAAATTCAACTTCTAGTTCTTTGAGACATTGTCACACTGCTTTCCACAGAGGCTGAACTAGCTTACATTCCCACCAACAGTGTAGAAGTGTTCCCTTTTCTCTGCAACTATGCCAGCGTCTTTTTTTTTTTTGGACTTTTTAATAATAGCCATCCTTACTGGCATGAGGTGATATCTCATTTCTCTGATGATTAGTGAGGCTGAGTATTTTTTCATATTTTTGTTGACTGCTTGAATGTCTTTCTTTGAGAAGTGTCTGTTCATGTCCTTTGCCTACTTTTTAATGGGGTTGTTTGCTTTTTCCTGTCAATTCGTTTGAGTTCCTTGTAGATCTTGAATGTTAGGCCTTTGTCAGATGCATAGTTTGCAAGTTTTTTTTTCCCATTCTGTGGGTTGTCTCTTTACTCTCTTGATGGTATCTTTTGCTGTGCAAAAACTTTTCAGTTTGATGAGGTCCCACCTCTCTATGCTTCTTTGGTTATGCTTACTTCTAAATATTTTACTCTTTTTGATGTTATTGAAAATGAAATTGTGTTTTTAATTTTATTTTTGAATTGTTCATTTGCTGATATATAGAAAGACAATTGATTTTTTGTATATCGATTTTGTGTTCTGCTACCTTGCTGAACTCATTATTAGTTCTAGTAATTTTTTAGTGGATTCCTTAAGATTTTCCATATATATGATCATGTTATCTGTGATTATAGTTTGAGTTCTTTCTTTACAATCTAGATGTCTTTTATTTCCTTATTGCCCTGTCTAGAACATCTGATATAATGTTGAATAAAAGTGGTGAAACTGGACATCCTTCTGTTGTTTCTGATCTTAGGGGGAAAGCATCCAGTCTTTGTACCATTAAATATGTTAGCTGTGATTTTTTTGTAGATGATCTTTATTATGTTCAGGAAGTTTCCTTCTCTTCCTAATTTGCTGAGGTTTTTTTTTTTTTTTACATAATGAAATGCTGTAGGATTTTGCCAAATGCTTTTTCTGCAACTATTGAGATAGTCTTGTGGTATTTGTTTCTTAATTCTGTTGATATGGTATTCTACATGAATGATTTCTAGATATTAAATATCTTTCATGTCTTCCTTCCATATTTTCCACCTTATCATGCCACCTTATGTTTTATTATGGTCTGTGTCTCCCCACTAAAATGTGAACCTGATGGAAATAGAGACTGCATTTTACAATATGGATTCTTGCCTTTTAGGAGAGAGATCTTTACAGATCCTGAAATATATGAATCTTCTCCATACCCTCACAAAACACCACTGAGGAAGAAGGAGAGAAAAACTAAGTTGGATTGAGGCATGTATTCTGGGTAGTCACTGGGGCCCAATCACCAGGGTGGGGTCTGTTTCTTACATACCAGTCAAGCAAGTATTTCAAATTTGTGCCTCAGCAAAGTGACAAACCATAGACCTTCAGGGTCACTCTTGAATAGCATAAATTTCAAATGCTACATTTTCTAGGACCATGGGCCACTGATGTTTATCCCTAAGTACCCTGTATGTTGAGGAAAGACAAAAAAAATTGTACATTTTATTAGGACTGCATACCCTGTACTAAGAAGCATTGGGTTAGGTTCTGAGGTTATAGAAATACATGAAATATGGTCCTAGTCTCAAGGAGCTCAGAATCAGTGGAGGTAGAGAAAAAATTAAAATACGGGTGAAAGTGCTATGGTGGTGTTAACACAGGGCAGAGAGAGGATGAGACTTCCTGTAGCAAGTGAGGTCTGGGTTGTTACCTCCTTACCTCCACTGCTGTCTCCTGGTCCAAATCACCATCCTCTCTTTCCTAGGATAATGAGAAGCCTTTTAACCAAAGGAGACCTCTTCCCTTGCTACCCACGCAGTCTATTCTCAGTAGAGCATCCAGAGTGATCCTCTAAAAACTGAAGTCTTCTTATGTCTCTCCTCTACCCATAGCCCACACTGACTGACTATCTTTCCAGAGTTAAAGTCCAAGCCCCTGTCATGATTCACAAGTCCCTACCTGAAATGGTGTTCTACTATGTCTCTGACCCTCTTTATACTTTTGCTTTGATGATGCCACTGCACACTCCTAGATTTCCTTGCGAGTCTGCAACCACATCTCCTCCTGGGGCCTCTGCACGGTGGCTTCCTCTTCCTGCAACATTCCTCCTCAGATGTCAGTCCTTCATGCTCTTCAAGCCTCTGGGCAAAGCCCTTGGGCACAGGCCTCCTCTGACTTCTCTACAGAAATGGAAGGGGTCACTTCCCCCCATTCCCTCTCCACCAGAATCTGCTTTATCCTTCTCTATACCGCATCTTTATTTATTTGTTTATGGTCTGTCTTTCCTGACTAGAATGTAAGTTCTGTGAAGTCAGAGATATTGTTATCCATCTTGTTCATTTTTGTTACTCCCATTGCCTGGCATATGGTAGGTACTCATTAAGTATTTGCTGACCAAATTAATGTACTACCATTCTGGAGGATGAGTAGAAGTGTCTTAGGAAAAAGAAATGCCTGGGATATGAGGTAGATTGGGTGTTCCTTGAATTGAATTTTTAATTGAGCTAGGTGATTGTTGAATGTCTATTTCCATGCAATCATCTCTGAGATACCATAGCAAAATGGCAGTTTTGGAGCCTAGAGTAGACCAAGGGTCTGTGCAAAGGATACCGACAGCTTTTGGCAATCTGAGAGTGGAGACATGTCTGAAGGCACTGCAACCTATTACCAGGTAGTGAAAATGTTTTCTGAGACAACAGACCAGCCCATTCACGTTCACTCTCCCAGTTCATTTTTACCCTTTCCTTTATTTGGACTTGAGTTTGGTTCTTCTGTTCAATGTTCCCCTATGCGGGAGGTTCCTTACCCCATCTGAGTTTGTTAATTCTCAAAGAAAGCTTATCTGACTTATCATTAACATTAATACTGCCTAATGGCTGCTTATTGCTCATGAGTGCATTCTAGTAGGGACTTTGTGGACACAATATTTCCCTCCGTGGAATAACTCAAAAGGTAGCCACTGCAGTCACAGAGCAGACCACAGCAGAATCATGGATGTTACCCAGTACTAGTTCAGAAGACCTCTGGTTCTCTCATCTCAAGAACAACCTTTACACCAAACCCCAACGCTCCAAGTTCATAAAAGACTTCTCCAGCATATTGAGTGTGTCCCTTGTGCCATGTGAGTGCTGGGCGCTTTACACAGTTATCTCTTTTAATCCTGTGAGGTAGGCACTATTGTTATCCCCATTTTACAGATGAAAAAACGGGAGCTCACAAAAGCTTATCATTTGTCTAGGGCCATATGACTGGTAAGTAGCTAAGCTGGTAAGTTTTAATTCCAGTCAGCTAGAGTCTAAAACCCATGTTCTTGGCCACTTTGCATATAGCCAGATCAGCCACCTGCAACAGATATATTACTTCTGAGGGTAAGAACACATCCCCGCAGTTTCTCTACTTTTCTGTTTTTGGAAACAAGGTTTGGGATGTTCCAGAAACTGCAGGTGTGTTTATCCACAGCTTTGACAGGGCAAGGACAGAAGGACTGTGCAGGCTTGAGCATGGCTCTAACCATATTAGTCGTGATTTAACGTACACTATTTTCAAAACTCAATTAGGGAAGTCATTAAGAGTGCCAAGGACAGGGCAGATTGAGAAGATATTGCGACATAGGATGAATGCATTCTTGCCTAAGAAATGTATTTTCCATAAAATTTGGGAGTCCAGGTTCCATAAGCTTTATTGAAGGGAGCCCAATACACGTTGGGGAGAGAGTCTGGAACAGGCCAAGTTCCCCAGGAAGGAATGGGGGGCACATATTAAAGTGTGTTTGTGAGTTCCTGAAGAGAATTAGGGTACCAGGTAGGAGGATGCAAATTTCAGAAAAAGAAATGCAAATCCCAAATGGTAGGTTTTTCAGAGGGTTTAGACATCATTTACTGTTTAGGTGATAAGGAGGCTCTTACTTTTTGGGAACTGGATGTTCCTTTTCTGGGAAGCTGGGGATGGAAGCACAGCCTACAGAAACAGTTCTTGGGATTAAGAAACCAGGTATTTTCAGAAGTAGCACTGGTGCAGCTTCTGAGTTACATTGTGGGCAATGCAATGTTGTGACATCCCTATGGTTATGTCAAGGGATGGTGTCATGGCACCTTTAGATGACATCATAGGCAATGCTGTCAGACCTTTTGGTTTTCAACATGTAGTGAAGCATTGCAGAAAAAGGTGTGGCATTTAAGGTTAGAGAAGCCATTCACGGGGACCAGAATGGCATAGGCCTGGTGCAAATCCCTTTGCATAAGATATCTTATGATAATATTCACCTCATAGGGTGGGCCACGGGTTTTGCCAGTGGCCAGAGGGGAACTCTGGGGAATACTGGGAAGGCTAAGGAGTTGCCTCTAAGCTCCTTTAAGGCAAGGAAAATGCTCAGGACTGTCATGAGGCAAAACACAAGTTTTTGTCATCTACTAACAACAAAGTTCAACAAAGTGAGTGGGGAATGGGAAGAGAGGCAAGATACTTGTTCTGTTTTAGCTTCCTAATTGTATCTCTTGTGCTGGGGCTGTCCCTAACCAGTTGTGAAAATTCCAAAGTGAGTTTGGTAGTTCAGGCTCATTCGCTTGATGAGGCAATCTGTTTTCTAGAGCAGGTTGGCGTGTGTGTGTACTTAGAAGGTTCTTGGGAGGAGTCTAGCCCACGGGATTCTGTAGGGCTGCCACACTGCCTCTGCCTAGCATAAGCGCCCACAATCTGTCTTTATTCTGAGCTGCTTGCTGTAGCAAGCTCCCACCACACCACACCACACACCCCAGACCAGTCCATTCACGTTCACTCTCCCAGTTCATTTTTACCTTTTCCTTTATTTGGACTTGAGTTTGGTTCTTCCGTTCAATGTTCCCCTATGCGGGAGGTTCCTTACTCCATCTGAGTTTGTTAACTCTCAAAGAAAGCTTATCTGACTTACCATTAGCATTAATACTGCCTAATGGCTGCTTATTGCTCATGAGTGCATTCTAGTAGGGGCTTTGTGGAGACAATGTTTCCCTCCGTGGAATAACTCAAAAGATGGCCACTGCAGTCACAGAGCAGACGAATGGTCCAGGTCTATGGCCTCCTGATTGTTGGAGAAAGATCTGGCTGAAAGAGCCATGGGAACAGGACAGGGAAAGAGGGAGGCAGAAGGAGGTGGGGACCGTGGGAGATGGTTGGAGAGAATGCTATTGTGCACTCTGTTGCACTCTGTGTGTGTATCACAAGCTAATTAGGAGAACAGATTAAGCTGCTTTGGTGTCAAAATAGCTGTGGGGAAAACAACCTTAATAGCAGGTTGCAGATGAAAGAAAATGAAATGGGAGAGAATGAGGAGCATTTTAAAAGAAAACAATCAGACTGGAGGGAATGGAGAGAGGAGGATAAAGCAGTGCATTTAAAAAATTAAAGAAATTGGCATGGAGCAGCATATGCAAGCCTCATGAGTGACAGGGGGAGAGAGGCCAGTCCCACAGTTTCCTCTGCCTCAGTGTTTGCCGTGTTCAAAGCCCCACAGTTCCTAGGGGGACTGGAGATGGGAGAAGGGAGGTCGTTAGTAACTTTTGGGGGATCTCCCAAAAGCAGCAGCTTCCGGGGCTGGCGAGCGCTCTGTCCCTTCTTTGTCTCAGCTTGGTCATTCCCTGGTTCTGCCCTGTTTCCCTCTTCTCATTCCTCCTAGTGAGATTCTTAGTCATTCCATTCCTCCGTCCCTTAGTGACAGCTCTCAAATCTGGGTCTCTGGCCTAGATGGACTTGAGTTCTCCAGCTGCTGCCCACCTCATTCTGCACTATCTCACCTAACCCATCAAGAGGGAACTCGTTCCTCTCCGCATGTGCCCATCCTAGCACATGTTACCACCATCTACCCAGGCACCTGGGCCAGAAAACTGGGACCCTCTCTAGACTCTTCTTTCTTCCTCATATACCCACCAGTCACCGCATTCTTTTGCCTCTGCTTTCTATATACATCTCGAATTAGTTCAGCATTTCTCTTCACCTCACTGCCACCGTCCTGGTCATGACTTACCTGTACAACTTTAAGAGCCCACAGAGTTTTCTGCTGCATTGTCCTCATCCCCCAATCTACTCCCCATACAGCAACCTGAGTGCTCCTTCTAGAACAAGCTCATCATGTCACTCTCCTTCCTGAAAACTTTAAATGTTCCTTTGCTTTTCTGGATATCTGTTGCTGCATAAGAAAGGATCCCCAAACAGTGTTTTAAAACAACTATTTTATGTTACAATTTGTGGATCAGGAATTCCGGCAGGGCTCAGTTGGGGGAATATTCAGTTTCATGGGGGCATCAACTGGAAGTCCTCAGCTGGACATGGGCTTCACTCATATATTTGTCACTTTGGGGGAGGGGCAGGATCAGAAGGCAGGCTAGGCTTGACTGGGACTGTCAGTCAGGATACCTACATGTGGCCTCTCCAGCATGGTGGTCTTAGGGTGGTTGGTCCTTCTATATGGCGGCTCATGGCTCTGGAAGTGAGAGCTCCAGGGAACACAGTGGAGGCTGCATGATCTTTTATAGTGTTAGAAGTTGTGCAGCACCATTTCCACAGTATTCTATTGGTTGAAACAGTTACAAGCTTGACACATTTCAAGGAGTAGGAGACATAGCCCCCACCTCTTGATAGGAGGAATGTCCAAGAGTTTGCAGCCATGTCTTCCAGCCCCCTCAGGGTGCATGATGGCCTCTGTAGCATGTTGAGTATGGCCCTCCATGAGTTGGTTCTTGCTGATCTTCTTCTGCTCAATTCCTCATTGCATCTTATGCTCCAAAGCCCCAGCCATCCTTAGCAACTTATAACTCTTGGTGTAGTCCGAACTCGCTTTCGCTGTTGGACTCCTCTCTCTGTTTAGAATGACCTTATTCCTTTTTCATTGGGGAAACTTCCATTTCCATTCAAGTCTTAGCTTAAGTGCTACTTTCTGCGGAAGAATCTGTGAATCGGATAGTCTAGGTTAGATCACTTCCCATGAGATCAAATAATACTCATTACACAGTATGGTAATTGCCTGTATAAGAGCCTACATTTCACAAGACTAAAAGAGGGTAAGACTATACATCATTCATTTTTTTTATCCTCAGGACCTAACACAAGACCTGACACATATTGACTGTCAAATTGTTTATCAAATCCCTTACCCTCCCTGCATCTTAGTTTCCTCATGTCTAAATCGAGTAGGTTGGTTAACATCAGGGATGGCAGATAGGTTTATCCTATGAGCTTTCTCAGCATAGAATTGAAAAACATTCTGGAGCTATTCTGGGCTCAGCAAGAGAGAAGATCATGATCCATTAGTGATGTCTACTATGGAGCCAGCAGGAGGAAGATGCAACATGTATGCCATGCATTTGACATACCTAGATTGACTCACCTCCAGGGCGTCTCCACCTTTAAATGTTTGTCCATAGTACTTATCTAAAACATTTTCCTTGAATCCCAGACTATAAGACCTATAAGACTATAAGAACTGAAAGACCTCCATGGGATCACCCAGTCCAATGTCTTCATTGCATGGATTAGAAAAGCAAGACTCAGAGGTAATCGATTTACCTGATGTCAGAACCTGACTTCAGGGGACGGATCTAAATTGAATTAATTTGTACTCATGTAAGCAGAGCAGGAATAGAGGTTTATTATGTAATAGTTGCAACCTTAGCTCAATATTAATTCCTCCCTTGCCTACTCTGAGGTTTCAGACAACTTGACAATGAAACAAACTGAGTTTGAATCCTGGGTACAGTCACTTACTAACTGTGTGTCCTTGAGAAAATTACTTGACTTTTCTAAATTTCAGTTTCCCTTCCTATAAATTGTTGATAATATCGATTGTATATATGAGATCATGTAGGAAAAACACTTCTCATTTTTTTTCTGGAACATAGCAAAGACTCAAATATCAGCTATTAATAATAGTAGTATTAGTGTTATGACCACCTCTACTATTATTACTAAGCTGTTTACCTGGATCACTTCCTGGAGCTAGCACAGTTACCTGAACTCTTAGGGGTGACTTGGTACTTTGTTAAGGAAAATTGGAAGAGTCCTATTTTCCCCAACCAAAAGGCTTTGAATCTAAACCCAGTGACAATTTGTGGTTCACTCCTGGGAAATGCTTCTAGACCACTATCAGAGCAGCCACATTTTCAATCAGGATTCCTATAAAGGAGAAAGGGCAACTCATCTAACAGACCAGATGCCTGATCAGATCTAAACAGTTTGTCTTTGGGAAAGAGAGAGAAGAAATGGTAAAAGTCAATAGAAAACAATTGACTTCAGACAAATATATATCTTACCCGAGGGAACAAGATCAGAGTCTCCCAGAGTTTGGAGTTTGTCACTAAAAGTTGAATAGTAATGAATTCAGGTGAGTTGATTATGAAGCTTAAAAATACATAATTTGGGAAAAATCAATAGAGGGTGATTATTGTAGAGGTCTGGCACTGTGGCGAGGACTTGGGGAGCAGCAGGGAATGGTTAGGTGTTAATCTAATTTCAGGAGGGTTAATGCACGAAGCTCTCCAGGCAACAATGACAAATGTGCTTCTAATCATCCCCATATTAAATTTAGTATCAAGGAGAGGGGCACTTCTCTCTCTTCAATTTCATAGGAATGTGATTAACATGGATATGAAAAAAGTTAGAGGAAACAGAATTTGATTTGGACTTCATAGTCTATTTCAGAGTGAAAATTAAGATGTATTCATAGGGTTTTAGTGGATAAGTTTCCAGGGACTCTAAATTGTGATTGAACCAATTCCATCTTGTATTTTTCCTCCTTTCCTTTGTTCTTTCCTGGAGGTGTAAGTCTGCTGAGAATCAAGCAAAAGAAAGAAAGAGCTAACCTAGTCCAGTTGAGGAAGATGCCGTGCTGGGGTGGGGAGGAGAGCCATGTTGGCTGCAGACAGTGGGAAGGATCTCAGGCTGTTGTTGACAGGGGGAGGTTGACCCCTTGGTTGCCATGAACCTTTTGTCAGCATCAGAAAGAAGTGCTCTGAATTTAGAACAAGAGAGCTGGACACTCACAAGAAATAAACTCTCAAAAAAAAAAGTATAAATCTGATGTCAGCAGTTGGCTTTAGTGCTGACGTGGAATAGGCTGCAAGTCCATGGACAGTTGTCCAGATGGGATGACTCCAAATCTTCTTCCTGCAGTCACTGTCCCTCGGCTTTTGAGTAAAAGGTTTTGGATTAAAAGACTGAGAACAAATGGCTATCTATGGGCACCTGCACTTGGAAAGGTCTCTTGTCTCCTAAGATTCTTCTCCTCAATTTGAATAATTTGGGGGGCATAGTGAAGGACAAAAATGGGGAGAAGAAACCGGGGGCTCCTCTGGCTTCAGCAATGAAGGCACCTGCAGCTTTTCCATCTTGCATCTTAAAAACAGGCTGTGCTTTGTAGCTGGCACACTAGAGTATTTCAGATAGACTTTTTAGAGAGGAGGTGGTTTTCTTTGGAATATGCTTACAAATGTGTCTCCTTCTTTAGGGAGGGGCCTTCTTTGAACATGCTCTACCTTTAATAAGTAATTTAAGGAACACACACCATTGGTCTGGCTAAACCTTAGAAAACAGTATAATTAAAGGGATGTGTTCAATTGGAAAATTGACCCAGAGCCCAATTTAACATTATCATTCAGGCCAGATAGGGTCAGGTTGATGTCAGTGGGTATCTGGCTGCCTTAGGAGTTGGGGACAGAGCTTGCTTGATTAAGGTGTTTCCTGGGAAATGAAATTAAGCCTAATGATTTTCAATGGAAGGGACTGTTAATTGGGGAAGTGATGTTGCTTAATTGGGATCATCTGCAGGTAATTAAAGGCTCCCTCCTGATGGCCTCCATTGCTTATGACTCTGGAAGGTGAAGACAACTCAAGTGATATAGGCCTTCTCAGTCCCCTGTCCAGAGCTTCTCCCTTGGCCCTCTGTCCAAGGCCTCTCAACTAGGCCACCTTTCTACTCTTTGACAAATAGTGCTTAGAGTGATGTCTTCCATGGACCCTCAGAAGACTGGGTGACTTTAGGTCTCCGGAGTTAAGCTGCTGCCGGGAGTCTGTGAGTCCTCTGGAGAGGAGAGAAAAAGACAATGAGGTTACATGGCAGTACCCAGGAGGTACCCTGTGTTTTGGTATTGAGACCCAGACCCGAGATCTCTGTGTCATATAACTCTGGCAGAATGGGACTTAAGGTTGACAATGTTACCTTCCCATATGGGAAAGGGAGCCCTGTTGGAAAACACTCTGAATTAGGAGTTGGGAAGACTGATTACTAGTTTCAAATTTACTGCTGACTGGCATTGTGACTCTTATCTCTTTAAACCTCAGTTTTCTCAACTGTAAAATGGGAATGGTTATACCTAATTATGGACCAATGCAAGATCCTTTCATTCTAGGTTTTAGATAAGGGCCTAGTGGGGAGGACAGACCTGTAAACTCACAATTGCCATTTGGCGTTATATGCCCGATTGGACAATGGAGGAGGAGGTTAGTCTTCAGAGATCAGAAAAGGCTTCAGAGAGAAGGGGACATGGAAGTGAGTTTTTTGAGAGAAGAAGTTGCATGACTGGGTAAGGCAGTGGGAGAAAGCATGCCAGGCAGAGAGAACAGCATATAGAATGACACAGGTCTGCAGACCCCATGGCACATTCTGGGGATTGCCGCTGGTGGTACGTTTCTATTGGGTGAGAAGGATGTGCATTCTGGGGGAGGAAATGAGACAGTGGAGGTCACAGGAGATGAATCTTGGAAGGCCATGCATGTTACTTCAGGGAGCTTGGTGGTGCTTTCTCTAATAGGCAGTGGGTGGTTGTTGAATAGAGTTTAGTGTGGGAATGACAGGTCAGAACTGAGCTTGAGAAAACCACTGATAGATGTGTGCTCCCAGACTGGGATCTGGATCTGGGGTAAGGATGGAGGCAGGAGACTGCTATGATGGGTGGTCCAGGAGACGGGGGGCGATTACTGAAATTCAGGCAAAGGCAGTGGGAACCGAGAAAAGGAAGCAATTGAGTTTGTGTCACGGATTGCTTTGAAGGGGTTCCTATTTTAAGCTTCTGAGAACTCTAGCATCACAAGCCTCATTATAGCCCCTGCTTCCCTTGCAGCCCAAGACCCCTCTGTTCATACTCCTTTGACTACCCCTTGCTCTGCAAGAGAGGCTCCCCTGCACCTGACTTCCCAAAGAAAAGTCTGGTGAGGCTTGGGACACCCCATCCAGTGTCCACAGATAGGAGGAGTAAGATAGGGCCAGAATTTGGGAGCTCTGGTCTCCCCAGAGGCTTACAAAAGAGAGCTCTGGTAACAGGCAGGAACCCAGCCCAGTGCTTGAGTTTCAATGGGTTTTGATAAAACACGCGATTGAAAAGCAGCCGAGACTGGGAGCACAAAGGTGAGCTGGAGTCGTGGGTAATTGTGGCTTTCACTGTGACCGCCATCCCCTGTCTCTCCTTTCATATCTGGCAGTTTGGGTAACAGGCACAGCATTCATGCTGCAATGGATAAGGTAGGGTCCCATTTCCAATGTTTTTGAAAAGCCGTTCCCAAGAGTTGGATCACCTCAAAGGCTCAGTACCAGCTGTTGGTGCCAAAGCAGACTCTGGGGACTAAAGCTATTACCTCCTAACCCCATCAAAAGGCATCTTCAGTGTTGAAGTTTTTTTGAAGTGTTGAAGCTATGATTCTCTGTAAAGTGCTTCTGTGAAAAGCTCCTGTGCTCTGGTGTGAGTTAATGGGGCTGAGGTAAGCCAGACGGGGGATTTTCTTGCTTTTCCACCTGAAACTTTAACTGATCCAGCCCTCCTCCCCCTAACTCTTATGGCACCGCCTCTCTGAAGCTCCCCTCAGCAGAGAATGCCTTAGGCTGAGATTGAAGTGTGTGTGTGTCTTTGGGCAAAGGACTACTTGGTCCATTTTCAGAACTCTCATTCCAAAGTGCAAGTTCAGTTCCTTTCAACTCGTTTTGTTTCCTTTTGAAGTCCTAAGTTAGAAGAACTGGATTAGAACAGGGGTCTGAAAGGGTCTTTTCCCTTTGGAAACCTCTTTTGACCTTCCTTTTCCCTTCAGCCTCTTGAGTGCAGGAGCCTGTGTTTTCTCCATGATGCTGAGTAGAGCAAAACACCCGGAGTTATTTAGGACAAACTTTACCACTGGTTTTACTCGAGGTGTGTGACAGTCCTCTTACATATGGTACATACTTGCTGGATGAATGAATGAATTTACTTTATTCTGGGAAAGTCTTTCCAAAAAGGAAAAAATAGGGACTGTATGACACGGCTTATACCCAGACATATTCAAGCCTCAGAACTGTCCTGCACATGCAACTTCCCATTGGGCTTAGGATAAACTCTAACCCTCTAACCATGGCCCAGTCTCTGTGGACTCTGTGGCCTCATCTTGCTTTGCTATTTCAGTTGCACTAATCACTTGTCATAGTCCTGCCCCAGGAACACAGATCCTTCGACTGGGATGCTCTCTTCCTCCATGTCCAGCTAATTCTTAGTCACCCTTTAGCTGGCCCTAGAGTGGCTTTCTCTGACCCTCTAATTTACATTAGGCTCTCTCTCCACCCTCTGCCTTCAAAGTCCACACTTTTATACCCCTTATTATAAGTTGTCCTTCCATATTTCCATGTGAAATTGTTGGTTTAACCATGCTCTTCCTCTAGACTCTAAATTCCCAAGGGCAGTCACTTTGTCTGTCTTAGTCACTAGTAAATTCAAGTGCCCAGCACAGTGCATGGTAACAGATGCTTAACAAATATCTTTGAGAAGATGAATGACCGATGTTGTCTCAGTCCAGCATGGCAACCAAGGTGGGCAGAGCTGAGAAGCATTAGCCACAGTGTAGACTAAGCCCAGATCTGGCCCATGACAGAAACACGGGTGGCCATGATGCTTCTAGAACTTTCCTGCCTCTACTCTATACGGGTTATCAGAGTGGAACAAAGAAGCTCAAGCCAGAATCTTGATTCTTCTGACACAGTAGTAGTTCTGCTTTTGCATGTCCCTTTCTCTTTGAGTCCTGAAATTACCCTTAGTATTTTCTCCTGTCTCTACAAGTTTGGATAGTCTGATAGGCTGGGAGCCAGGGTGGGGAAAGAGGAGGGAGAAACTTGTTTGCCCAGATCGGAGGCTGGCAGAGCACTTTTCTTCGCAGGGTGTCTGTTGATGAAATACCTAGAGCCAGTTGTGAGAGGTTATTCATCTCAATTAAACCTGATTATGACATGATTGAATTTGAGCTGAGACTGTCCAAGTCAAGCCTGGCCCACTTGATGTCTACTCAATGGCAGGAACACACACACAGGACAGAAGGAGAGCCTGGGAAAGAGGGGCCAGATGCCGAGGATATTCAGGCCCTCAGCCATAGGGTGCTTCACAATATAGAGGTCTAACTGCTGCTGCTGGCTTCCTGGGGAGATGTGACATCCATCATGGGGGGATTATTAATCATCCCAATTATGAGATGGTTACCTTGAAAAACGCCACTTTCATTGTCTTCCCAATGAGGATATATTAGGAGAGGACTTGGTCCTCAGTGTTAAGCCAGGGAAGCAAGCTGGCACCACTAGCTTCCCAGGTCCTGCCGAGGGCCAGGTGGATTCCTGGATAGACGGGAATATTGGCCTGGCCTGGTGGGCTGGTCAGGGCTCCAGCTGTTGGAAATCATGGCTCAGCCTGCTGTTATCATAGGGAAAAATGAATGGGTCGTTAGCATGTGTGCCAGACAGGCTGGGTCAACTGTGAAACTATTAGTACTGGCCTGGACTCAGGACCACAGAGGGCTGGGGAGCCATTAGCTACTGAGAGACTGCAAAATGTTAACAGATGAATCCCTGCCTTTGTACAGAGCATGCGTCTGAAAGTCCTTCCTGTGCTTCCTCCTCAGTGCAACCACACAGCCTTCACTTGTCTCTCCTATTGAGCTGTGGACTCCTTAAGGGAAAGAGACCCTGTTTGATCTACCACCACATCTTGACTCTCTTCTGGCAACTAGCCCAATGCCTAGAACATAGTAGTGCTCAGTCAACCTCTGGAGAATGAATAGTAAAGAATCATGCCTGAACATTTCCTAGTACATATAATTTGCAAGTGCTGCCATGCTGTTGTCACTTACTGGAAACAAACAAATGAACACCGCAAAATTTGTAAGTCACACATCTTAAGGATTCATGGATGGCCTTATTTAAGAATTTGTGAACCTCTTCAAATTATAAGAAAAATCTTGTGTATGTTTGGTGAGTGTACATTTTTCTGGGGAAGAGTTTTCACAGATATACCTTTAAAGGGGTGAGATCCACCAAAGAAAACGAGGCTTGGAGCTGTGTACAGATGCGCCTGAATGTACACTCTAAGATTGGAAGTTCTACATCAATACAAGGAGTTATTACTATCGTCTTTAGGAGTCTTCTGGCTTGACCACATTTTTTTTTTTTTTGGTTGCCATCCTGTCTTGGAATGCCATAGCTTTTGGATCCAGAATTTTATTACTAAAAACTAACCCTGGAATCTTAGAGTCAAAGTCACTGCGCTTGGTACATGAATCTGAAGCTCCAGGTGACTCAAAAAAATTTTTAGGTTAATAACTAACTGGATTGGATAGAGCATTTTGTTTCACAAACATGATCATAATTTGCTCTTATTTACTTCTAAATTATAAATGATTATTCAGTAGTTTTTCCCCTTTCTTTTTAAACAGGCTCTTGAAAACATTGCTTTAATGAAATATACAACTTAAAAACAGCTGTGGTGTTGGTATGTAATGATTGAAGTGTAATTAAGAGTCGCAATTATTCCCAATTAGGCATTTGGAATGTCAGCGTAGGAACCCCAATCAACTCAACACATGCAAGGGAGAGTCAAGCCTGGGGCAGCGTATGGGGTGTGGAGGGGGTTGGCTTAGGAACCCCAAGCATCCAATTGAAGAGGTTTTGTCATGGGCTAGGGCATCTAGGGACTGATTCTTCCTGTGTGGTGGGACTGTAGAGGGAAGCCCCCAGGCTTCTCAGGCTTAGAGAGGAAAGGAAGCCTTCAAGGGAATGTGTTTCTGAATAATGTTTCCCTGGACTTCTGAGTCTTATTTACTCGAGGGCAGACAAACACCCTGGAAGAACTTCTTCCCCTTATGAAAATGTAATTCACTTGAGGGTACATCAGGGCCCAGACACCCCTTCCCCCATAGCCTACAGAGGCGCCATACCTGGAGTAATTTCCAGGCTGCCAGCCTTTCCCATTTCCACACCTGCCCCTCCTCATGACTCCACTGGGGATCCTTATGATCCCTGCCTTCCTTTCACAGTTCACATGACCAGGGTTTTGTGCTTCCATGGCCCTGCTGTTAGCTTATAAGTGAACCCAACACATGACTTGATGCCCTGGAGCTAACACGACAGCAGTGGGTTAATGTCTGCATCCTTTGGCTCGTTAGGATGGTCTCCTGATGATGTTATTTTCCTTTGACCCTTATTCCTGCAATTGGGCAATGGTGCCTGGGCAAAGGTACCAGGAGGCATGTCTGAGAGGTGGCATTCTTGGCTGGGAGTACAGGTACACGTGGCAGAGCCAACGTGGGTGTGGCTGGAAAGGTCCCCATAACCAGGTCACAGCACTTGGGTTTTGTGTACCAGTATTGGCTAGTATGGGCTCACTGGATGATTTTGAATAAGTAAGAGATCTGGCCAGAGTTGGCCTTTGGAAGATTTTTCAAGCATCTGTTTGGGGGGTGTCAATAGGTGGAGGGAACCTGGAAGCAAGAAGATCACTCATGCAGTCCAGGAGACGGGGGTGATGAACAGGGGGTGTAGATGAGTGGGTTGTGGGGAACAGCAACAGAGAAGCCCTGGTATCTGGCAGGACATAGGGAAGTAAAGAGGAGGGGGCAGGCAGCAATGTCAATGTTGGGATTGGAATATTTTGAACTTAGATATTTGGAAGGACTAAAAGAAAGAGGGAGGTGTGACTGCTAGGGAATGAGAGAAGGAAGAGAATGAGTTTGGAATGAGTCATATTATTTGAGAGAAGGAATATATGGAACATAGGGAAGAGTCCAATCAGCATTAGGGGTATGGGAGTCGGATTGGAGCATCTCTGGGGAGACAGCAGAGTGAAAATACAAGAGGACTGGAGTCCAGGTCCCTGGGGCTTGTCTGTGTGAACCCAGGGCTGGGAAAGAACCAGTAAAAACAATCCTGCTGGCAAACTTGATGTTCTTTGAATCTTCATTCTATTTTTTTTTATGGCTGAATAGTATTTTATTCTGTATATACATTACATTTTCTTTATTCATCTGTCATTTGATGAACACTTAGGTTGATTTTAAATCTTAGTGCTGCAATAAACATGGAAGTGCAAGTATCCCTTTGATATACTGATAGATATGTTGATACTCAATAGTGGGATTGCTGGATCACATAGTAGTTCTAGTTTTAGTTTTATGAGAAATCTCCATATTGTTTTCCATAGTGAATGTATTAATTAACACTTCCAACAACAGTGTATGAGTCTTCTTTTCTCCACATTCTCACCAGCATTTGGTATTTCTTGTCTTTTTAATAGTAGCCATTCTTCATTCTTAAGGACTGGGAACAGCTCTGGGTTGGGTCTGTGAACTCTTTCTGACTCTTTCTTGTCTGTTGAAGCTATGAGAAAAAGCTAATTTGGAGGCTGGTTTGGAGGCTTTGAACCTGGAACTGGGCAGATCTGAGTTCTAATCACTTGTCTACCAATTTTAGCTGTACAATATTGACTTGCTTGCTTATTTATTTATCTACTGAGTTGGGAGTCTCACTCTGTCACCCAGGCTGGAGTGCAGTGGCAGGATCACAGCTTACCACAACCTTGACCTCCTGGGCTCAGGCCATCTTCCACCTCAGCCTCCTGAGTAGCTGTGACTACATGTACATGCCACCATGCCTGGCTAATTAAAAAAAAAAAAGAATTTGTAGAGATGAAGTCTCTCTATGTTGCCCAGGCTAGTCTCCTGGCCTCAGGTGACCCTCCTGCCTTGGCATGAGCCACCATATTTGGCTTGGTTAGTTTACTTAATCTTCTGGATGTCAATTTTCTTACCTGTAAGATGGGATGATAATAGGACTCACATCATTGGCTCATGCAGCAAATATTTACTGCATATGGTGGGATTACAGCGGTAAGATGTAACTTCAAGCCTAGAGGAGGAGAGAGAGAGACAGAACACTAATTACAATAAAACATGGTAGGTGCTACAGAGATTGGACCAGGGAAGGTTAAGAGCTTGTAGGAGGGTTGTGAAACCAATACTCTCTCTCTCTCTCTCTCTCTCTCTCTCTCTCTCTCTCTCTGTGTGCGTGTGTGTGTGTGTGTGTGTGTGTTTGTGTGTGTGTGGTGTGTATATGTCGGAGGGTGGGAGAGGAGGTTTCCTTTCCTGGAATGTATGATGCAGATAAATTTTGAAGACTGAGTCCAAGTACTTCCAACCCTGGCTACCCATGAGAATCACCTGGGAGCCATGTTCCACCTTGACCAATGAACTCAGAATCTCAGAGCAGGGGATGGGGTTGGGTTGGATGGAGCCCGGGCATTGGTATATTTTTAAGGCAACCCATACGATTCTCATGTGCGGCCAAGGTGGAAAAATAGCCAAATTAGCCAAAGACTGAGTGGGAAAGAGAAAGTGAGTCCCACCAGAAAGAGTGGCATATGTAAAATCTCAGAGGGCAAGAGAGAAAGGTTCAGTTGGACTGCAGAAATCAGTTTAGTATGTTGTTTTACAAATTGTAGTTCATGGTTTGTGAGTGTCATGAAACCAATTGAGTATGTCATGACCAGCTTTAAAAACTAAATAAAATAGATGGCATTGAAAATATCAGGGCACCTGGTAAATAGTAAAGATCACTGTTTTCAGAGGCTTTTGTTTCACACACACACAAGTGGTGTGTGCCCTGGTCTCCTACAAAACATACTTCTTGCTGTGTGCAAAGTCAGAGATTTCTGAGAAATGCTGGTTCAGCAAGGAATAGGGTAGGGTGTGTGTGTGTGTGTGTGTGTGTGTGTGTGTGTGTGTGTGTGTGATGGGAATGGGCTGTGAAAGGTGCTTGGGCTCTGTCCCTAGGAAAGGAGGAAACTTTGAAGGATTTTTTATTATTTTTAAAATTGTATTTATTTTAGAGTTGTGGGGTACATGTGAGGATTTGCTACATCAGTAAGTTGTGTGCAGGTGAGAATTGGGCTTCTAGTGAGCCCTCCCTTCCTCAGTAGTAGACATGGGTACCCAAAGGGTGGTTGTGTGACTCTTATCCCCCCTTCCTCCCTCCTTTAGCAGTGCCCAGTGCCTTGCTTTCATGCTTGCATGGTCAGTGTTTAGGGCTTGCTTATGAGTGAGAACATGCAGTATTCAGTTTTTTATTTCTGGGATAATTCACTTATAATGATGGTCTCCAAGTGCAACTGTGTTGCTGCATAGGACATGATTTTGTTCTTCTTTATGGCTGCATAATATTCCACTGTGAATACATACTACCTTTTCTTTATCCAGTCCACTTTTGATGGGCATCTGGGTTGGTTCCATGTTTTTGCTATTGTGAATAGTGCTGTAATGAACATATGTGAGCAGGTGTCTTTCTGGCAGAGTAATTTGTGTTCCTCTGGGTATATTCCCAGAAATGGGATTGCTGGATCATAGGATAGTTCAATTTTTAGTAGACAATGAATTCACGGCCAAGTTTTCAAAAGCAAACATGGCAAAAGCTAAAATTTACAGGTAGGACCTTATCAAGCTAAAAAGTCTTTTTTTTTTTTTTTTTTGCACAGCAAAAGAAACCATCAGGAGACTAAAGAGACAACCTACCAAATGGAATAAAATATTTGCAAGCAATGCATCTGACAAAGGCCTAATATCCAGAACCTACTACTCAAATGAATTGACAGAAAAAAACCCAAATAACCCCATTAAAATGTGGGCAAAGGACACGAACAGACACTACTCAAAGGAGGACATGCAAATAGCCAGCAGACATATATATAAAAAAATGCTCGGCCTCACTAATCATCAGAGAAATGCAAGTCAAAACTACAGTGAGATATCACTTCACACTTGTCAGGATGGCTTTTATTAAAAAGTCAAAAAACAACAGGTATTGACAAGGTTGCAGAAAAAAGAGAATGTTTGTACATCAATTGTGGGAATGTAAGCTAGTACAA